>CM030859.1:11825938-11850938 GCA_018105865.1 Metaphire vulgaris | reverse complement strand
GTTCACCAGTCTGACGTCAGTCGGAGGATCGGGCCGACCTGGAAAAGAGCAAAATACAAGATTTTGCGATTGGAATTAAAGCACAAAAATAAAAAAAATCACAAACAAAAGGAGTTGAAACAAGTCAGCCAGAGCCACAAACCATAACACTGCAAAGCAATAATTATTTTCAGAAATCAAGAGTTCAATAACTAAATTCTTTCTTTGTTGCTAAGAGAACAAAAAAAATCTGATGCAGAAAAACTAAACCTCCTAACCAGATCTGATGGATAGCTTAATCCAATTAGAGTTCTAATAGCACAGTCAAAAAAACAAAGAAAATAAAAGATACAGCTATCTCCAGCAACTGTTATGCTCTTGTATAATTATATTAAAACATGTGGCGGTAGTCTTAGCCAGAGACAAACCGTGAACAAACAGCTGAGCGGTGGCAACAGATTCGTCGACGCCATTCCTGGCAACGCAGGAATAGTTGGCGGAGTCGACGACCTCCGCGCCGACGATAATCAACGAGTTGTTGGCCGCGCTGTGCTCCATGTGCGGGTGGCGCAAAAAGTTGATCTTTTTGCCATTCCGATGCCACTCGATTACGAGGTTGGACGATTCCAGCGGATCTGTCTGAGCGTTGCACGGAAAAATGGCGGCTGGTCGACGCGTTCCGCGACCGGTTCTTCGGCCTTTCTGTGATCACCGTTCTCTCTGGACAACATTAAAACCGATCCAGAATGGATGAGTGATGGTGAAATTGTGCCATCATATATGACGCTCCAATCAATCAGATAAAGAATATAACTCTATTTTCAATTTAAACTACCCACAAAAAAGTAAAAGTAATTAGACAGACAAGAAGAAATGTAACCAGCAGAAACATTAAAAAGTTCTCAGGCAAATTGGCCAGCCAATGACAGCGGATACAAAGCGATGAAAGACTTGTGGCCGGACAAAATGTCCACGGACAAAATGAGACGAACAAAATGTCACGGGGACAAAATGTCAAAGACAAAATGTCGCAGTTTAGGGTTACATTTTGTCTGCAACATTTTTGTCCGCTGACATTTTGTCCCCATGACATTTTGTCCGCAGACATTTTGTCCTAGCACCGAAAGACTGAGTGAAACATGGTGTAAAAATCAGATATTAAGTGCTTATAGCTATATAGAAATATATTAGGTATATAGTCTTAGAGTTAGGGTTAGCCTACCTCTGACCAGCACTTAGCTGGCAACACTGTCACTTCGAACTTGTTAGAGGCAGCGCAAACATAAAGTCCACTGTCACTTTTCAACAGTCCCTGGAAAGTATACAGATTGGCCATTAAATAAAGGCCATAAGAATGTCAAAGTAAAATAATCGGATATTGGCGTGACTCAAATAAAAAAAATAAATTAATAAAATCGGACCGAAGCAGTTACGCGGACTGTAAAGTCTACAACAAATGCAAGGACTCAAGACTCATCCCTTTCAGTTGACTCCCTCTCCCCCCCCATAGCCTACAGATCGCCGGGCCCCTGTGCAATTGCCCCTACCCTCTCTCGGCGGGCCTGTACACTGTACAGCGGCAACATGAATCCAAAGCAGGAGTATATAGTGCAACACTACAGACTCGAGTGAAATCGTACAACTTCCAGTACAAGGTCTCCACATGCTGTGCGTACTGTACAAGCATTCATACATACATGCAAACAATCGTACAGGCAAAACATGCGCCAAAGTTAAAGTGAGTTTTCAGCGAGTGAGCTCCAACCTGAAGCCACAGATCTCCGGTATCCTGCTGGAGAAATCTTCCAAGTGTTATCGGCTGTCGTCAGATCCATGTGTCCTCATATAATTCCAGGAAATTTTGGGCTTTGGGCGCCAAACACTCTACAGGTAAAGTCACGTTTTCACCCTCCATAACCTTCACAACCGATTTTGGAGTTTGGATGAAGCTCGGCGGTTCCGCTGAAAAGAGAACAGTATCCATTTTGTATCCATTTTGTTATCCATTTTGTATCCATTTTGTATCCAATTTTTATCCATTTTTATCCATTTTGTATCGAAACATAAGAATAAACAGCTACTACTGTACTACTCTCCAAAGTGAAATATAAACTTACAAGATTTTACTTACTTACTTACAACATAAACTGATGATGGTTATTGACACCAAAGCATCATATTTTCATTCAATAATTAATTAATTTGCAGCCATAATTATTATTATTATTATTATTATTATTATTATTATTATTATTATTATTATTATTATTATCATCATCATCATCATCATCATCATCATTATCATTATCATTATCATTATTATTATTATAGAAGCCAACTTAACTTATATAGCACAGTACACATGAATAAAGTTCAAAATCAACCGGTATGAATGTACGATGCTTTGGTTATCCTAACCGACAACGTTTATGTACGGATTGGCCAAGATATATCCATGCACGTTGCTTGCGTTGCACTGTATGACCTGCTTGTCCTCCTTAGTGATACTGGAATACGAAATTGAGTTATCAGTCACCATTCTCCTTGGATCAGCAGGAAGTTCTTTAGGAGAAAAAAACACATGTAATGTAATGTAACAAAATATTTGTATATCGCCTGTTCTGAAGAATCACAAAGAAAAGCACTCACACTGCAATTACTGGATAATGGATATTGATAGCATCATCATTATTACAATAATCAACATTATAACATCATTGCCAGCATTACTTATAACTTCTATGTTGTGAATAAGCAGGGCACGATTTGTAGGGGAGAAGGGGGGGAATCCCCCCACTGCCCAACTACATCCCCCCTACTGCTACATCCCCCACAGCTACATCCCCCACCACTGCTACATTTCCCCAACAACTACATCCCCCAAGCTCGACATGCCCCCCCCCCCACTGCTCCAGGTCACAAATCACACCCTGTATGATTTACCCTGTAAATCACACGTAATACAGTAGAACCTCGTTATATCGAAGTTCAAGGGACCGTGATAAATACTTCGATATATCCGAGGTTCGATATATCCGATTCCTGTATCATTAACACTGTTTTGGCGGGACCGGCGCTCAAACTTCGATGTAAACGTGATTTCGATATAAGTGAGTTCGATATAACGAGGTTCTACTGTAATATAAATAATTTCCAAATAGAATTTTCAGAAATTCAAAAGCCGCTATCGTTCTCTTCTTCGTAGGAAAGCAGCGGCCGAAAATTGCGTAGAAAAACCGCCTTCTGACCTTCAACCGGCAGTCCATTAATGAACCACGATATCGAAGGCTTTGGCTTTCCATCGCTTCACAGCTCACTAGCGGGCTCATCTTCAGCCACACTGACATCTTCTGGATCCTGCCCCTGTCTCCAGTATGGCATCGCTACGCAAAGACAGAAAACTAGACGTGCTACCACTTTTCCAAAGCGCTATATAAATCAACGAGATTTTACTTACTTACTTACTTACTTGAACCTTTAATAAAAATGAATGCAACATTCTAACAACATGACTACAAAGACATCTGCAACGTTGCATCTGCTCTGAATTCAAACATCATCCGTTTATCAATAATACATTGCATGACAACATAACTTACTTTTGAAAATAAATATTATATAATAATAATAGACTTCACTTGTTAAAGCGCTCTTGTCTTGGACCTTAGTCTTGTCTATTGCACTGAAGAAATTGTCTGGTAATAATAATAATAATAATAATAATAATAATAATGTGATTTTAAGTGGTTTAGGAGGCCAAGTAAGCCTGTGTGAAAACCACTGATGTAACCATCTGCATTCAATAACCTAGTTTATCTATAATAATAATAATAATAATAATAATAATAATAATAATAATAATAATAATAATAATAATAATAATAATAAATCTACAATCAGAAATTAGCAGAAACATTCATATTAACATCCAACGTACAATAAAATTTAAAAACCTGGATTCAAAATATTCAAAACAGCTTCATTATAATTATCTTCTATTCAAATACGATATCAGACAAGAAGTCAAAGTAAATTCAGAAAAGTCTTGTTTAATCAATAAATTAGATTAATCTGTTTACATTCAACCGTCAACTGAAAATCCTGGACAACGGGTGATCCGGTATCAGAATTGTTTGCCGAACAGCGATAGCTTCCTTCGTCGTCAAATTGAACGCTTCTAATCACAAGTTCTTGTCCAAAGCTCATTAACTGAGCGGACGATGGCATTTGACCAATCACGCGCTCCCACCTGACCTCAGGTGTGGGACTAAAAAATACAACCACTCAGTTACCACTGTTCTGATAATTCTCAATTATTATTATTAGTATTAGTATTATTATTATTATTAGTATTATTATTTATTATTATTAATTATTATTCTCAATGAACAGCTAGAATAGGGTGATTATCAATTAGATTAGGTCACGGTCATTATGGCCTAACACCCAATCACATCAGCATGGTTCCACAACACTAAATAATAATAGAAATGCATTGTTAAAATATGCACTGCCTATGTAAAGCCAAAAGCAATACAAAACCACATTACAACCCATTCTGAGATAGCAAACACGCTGAATGTCCAATATATGATCTCTACCCCCCTAAGGCAGTGGTTCTTAACCTTTTTACGATTATGTACCCCTGATACAAGTATAAGAGAACGAAGTACCCCCTACCAGTGTTCCTTATCCTAGGACAAAAGTTAGTGCTCTGCAATATATTGAAAATAATAATATAAACCACAAGAAACATCTGCCACAGATTGTGCGCATGCCAGAAAGTGGGAGTTTTTTCTTTAGAATTTCTAATTTAGCATAAAAATTTCTACAGTATTTGTATAGTATACAGGGTAAATTGTAATAAGTCCTTAAACAGACCTTATTTCCGGATTTTCAGTACCCCCACAACGTTCTTCAAGTACCTCCAAGGGGTGCAGTACTTCCAGTTAAGAACCACTGCCTAAGTACTAACCAAGAGGGATGGGTCATTAAAGGCATGCCTATCAAGGTACCCATAATGCCTTAAAGAATATAGCGTCGTTTAAATTATGCAGTTAGAATCAGTCATGATCACTTAAAAATAAAACTCTATGTCAAAAATCATGTTTGTGGTAACCAAATTCTAAGTATTCAGAGATGCAGCTTGATTTCAATACTGTCTTTACAGCTTGGCAGAATTATCAAGTACAGTATTACCTAAGTCTCCATACTCATGTACTGTACAGCACGCAGGAGTCTTGTTAGTATGTTATTCTGGCTTGCATACTTACTATCCAGCAAATATGCATTTCATCTTCATAGTTTCACCCGATATTGCAATTGGCGATGTTGAAGAAGACCACATCAGTGTAGGCTGAGCATACCTTGGTTCAACTGTCCAAGAAATCAACAAGATCTCAAACAACTTTTAAAACTAACTAACTAAAATGGACTCCACTACCAGAGAAATCAGAAATCAAACACTAGTAACTACATGTATTTAAAATCATACAAACGTTATAATCGTCGACAAAATCAGAAGGAAAATGCTTTCAAGAATAGAATGGATGAAAGGAGAGTACCATAGAAGGCACTCCACACTCAAATGGAAGGAAATAAAGGCAGAGGAAAAGTGGATGGACAACATCAGAGAAGATATGAACATGAAAGAAATTTCTATCACAGAAGGAAGAAGATTAGCAGAAGAAAGAACTTCCTTAAGTGTCTTGACGACGATAATGATGATGATGATGATGATGATGATGATGATGATGATGATGATGATGATGATGATGACGAAATACCTATACTGGTGATTTGTACTTTTTAATAGAAGCTTAATAGAACAAAAATAGAAGTTTTGAGAATAAAACTGGAGTCTGATTAATACAAAAATATTAAGAAGTTTGATGACAACTGTATGGGCAATTACTGAACTATGATAGGGTGTCATCAGATTTTCTTTCAAATTAGATTAGGAGCATTTGGGTACTTGTATATCTGCCCTATTGCAACATCAGATAGCAGTTGGGAAATTAATGTAGGTCCATAACAGTAAATAGCATTCTCTTCTTGGCTCAGTCTTCAACCATAACCTATTATAAGGTCACCTGTGGACTGAAGAAGACGCTCAAATAGTTCTGCACAAACTGCTCTCAAACACAATACTTAGATGGATATAGCAACAAAATTGAGCTAATACTTTGCCAATCCTTTTCACTATTTGCAGCTGATTAATAAACAGGACAGATAATTTCTTGACATTAATGCTTGAAGAATCATTTAAGCAGTTTCCTCATGGTAACTCTATTTCCAACATTTACCTTTGGCGATACTATATTTTCAACATTTACCTGTGGTGATATTAAATTTTCAACAATTACCTGACGTGGTGATATTATATTTTCAACATTCACCGGTGGTGATATTATATTTTCAATGTTTACCTGTGATGATATTATATTTTCAACATTCACCTGTGGTGATATTATATTTTCAACATTCACCTGTTGTGACATTCACTGGAGAAATGATTTGATCATCTCCTTGAACCAGACTTGAAGGGCCGAATTTTCTAATATGCATGCATCACGAACCCATTTCGACTGTCCTCCGGCGGATATTGGCAAAATGCAAATTGCCTACAAATAATACCAAGACAAATCGGACAATAATATGCATTGTATGCATAGTGGCTAATTATATAGCTCCATCTGAATGGCAAAGTCAGCGACAAGGGCGCTCGACAGTGTGCTAGACAACGACGCAAAGTAAAAAAAGAAAAGAGTGAGAAAAGTCAGCAATGAATTCTAAAGGGCAGTTCAAATGCTTAACCCCTTAACTGGGGATCCCGGAAATATCTGTCCATTTTACATTGAGTTACAGTTAAATACACGGTTAAGGGTTAAGCAACAAGGATGCTATCAAAGATTACACACTCTTAGAAATGCCAACAGGCAACATATTTTCCTGACCACTAATTCATTATTGCTGGAATCATGCATCCAAACATGTTTGGAGCCTCTGAAAAATTAACAAGTATTTTTTTAATCTATACATATCACTTTTATATTATCTCACATTTCCTCTTCAATGCTTCTGCCGTCATGACAAACAATTGTTCTTATCAGCGGTTTGTAATCTTTTGTACAGGGTACACTTTTGGTTTAGGCCTATTGGCTATGTTACTGCACTTCATAAATCATCAATACTACTACTACTACTACTGCTACTACTATTACTAATGATATAATAATAATAATAATAATAATAATAATAATAATAATAATAATAATAATAATAATAATAATAATAATAATAATAATAATAATAAGTTTAATAATACCGCCCTGTATATTTGACTGCTGACTGTACAGCACTTTTGGTTTTGGCCTATTGGCTATGTTACTGCACTTCATAAATCGTCAATACTACTACTACTGCTACTGCTACTGCTACTACTACACCTACTGATGATGATGATGATGATGATAATAATAATAATAATAATAATAATAATAATAATAATAATAATAATAATAATAATAATAATAATAATAATAATAATAATCTGCAATTACCTGAATAATCCAGTGACACCCGAGCCGTATTCTCAATAGGCTTGAGTCTTGAATTCGGTTTATTCTCTCCCCAATAGATTAAGCCCTCTGGATAACTCAGGGGCGGTGTGCATTGCAGCGTAAACTTAGAACCAACCGTGGGATAGTGAAGCCGGTTTGTTAACGCTGGGAAACGGCTCGAGAACTGAATCGGAAAGCAGAAAATGACGAATAAAAACAAACTAATCAAAGCTTTGGAAAATTTCTACTGAAAAGAGATCTTATACAGTCTGTAAATGATGCATAAATAATGTCGATATTCTGTGACAGCAAGTTGCACTAAGGTTCTTAGGCTGAAGATAAAATGATTAATGATTGACTCAAAATATTCTCAATATATTCATAAATATCATGGACACACACTTAGGTTGTTGCCACAGAAATTTTTAACTATCTAAAAATCTTGCTGAACATTGAGATGGCGTCTCAATCAATCAATCAATAAATCATTAAATCAATCAACCAATCAATCAATCAACTTCTATGGTGCCATTATCATGATGCCTAGAACATCAGCCAATGGCACAGTATATGAGCTTACTACGCAATCTACAGTTATTAATAGTAAATATTATTAATATTTAATAATATATATATATATATATATATAATTGACTAGTGATAAATAATAAACAACTGTGCACACACGCAGACTAAACCGTAAAAACATAAATGGAATTATCCAGCAAACTAGCAAAAATTTGCGTCCAACCCGCTCTTTTGAAAAGGATCTTGCGCCCAACCGCAGTCCCCCACGCATTGCTTGCGAAACACTGGTAGATCCCCTCGTCCAATGACGTCGGTCCATCGATCGCAATCGTTCCACTGCTGGGTTGAGTCCACCTGATCCGTTGACCGGCGGTAACCGAGCAGCTCATCGTCCTTTTTCCATTCAAAACTGTACAAAACACAAGTTACTTAACACAAATGAAGAACTTGAATACGAGTGGCATCTCCAGGAGTTGGCGAGTGGTGGGGAGGGGGCGTTGGGGTGGCAACTTCCAAGCATGGGGAGCCAACCATTTGTTGATAGACATGTAGTATGTAGTAGTAAGTATAGGGTCAAACAGGGGCCACTGGGGCCAGGCATTCAGGAGGGCATGCCCCCTGCCCTCCACGTAGAGCCGCCACTGTTGAATACATCTACTTATGTTAGTGGTGTCGGAGAACTTAGAAACCGATTGATTCAGTAGCAGATAATCCAATAGAAAGAGACATGAATTAACTCTAGATTTGACAGCGTTTTTCGGAATAGGCCAAACATACTTACATAGATTAGGGCTACCCCCTTAGGTAAGGGTTGGTGTCAGGACTTCTAACAAAGCTAACCCTAGCCTGACTCTTAATCAAACCTCTGTAAACGTAAGGTTTGCCTACTCGAAAACCCCTAGATTGCATGGTACTATATATAGAAATATTCCAATACAAAAATTCGTACTAAAACTCATAAATTCGTAAAGTAGACAATGCATTGGAAAAGATGTATAGGCTATAGTTCATACACTAGCTCGGCGCAGGGTAATAATAATCCGCTGATCTCAATTTGATATAAACGTTTAACTAATTAATTAACATTCTTGAAAAAGCAATGTCCTGCAATTACTGTTAAATTACTGTCTCAAACGGTAATAGAGGGAGCGATAATAGAGGTTACAGTTTAAAATTTAATTAAAACGTCAAGAAATACATTCCAAACAAATGAAAGCACGCTTAATCCAGAATATATAAATTTATAAGTTTTAATTAGTGAGTAAGACTACAAATTACTCTGGTACAGTACTGAAAACTTACAGTTTAAAGCAAAATCCAACTGGTTCAAAATTAAATGCTTCTAGTCCGCGTCACTGCTTCTCGTACATTTCGTAAACAAACAAGAAATCTAACCAAGTACTTGAAGTAGGGGTCAAAAGTTTTAGCATAATTACAGGGGGTAACTGCATAGATTTATTATAATACATATTAAAGTCTATGGGTAACTGAAAGTTGGCAGTTGTTGACAAGGGAGGGGGTCAAAATTGACCAAAAAATTGTTGGCATAATTAATGGACAGCCCCTAATTAAGGAGTCCTTAAGGCCAGGACCAAGACTAAGGACTAAACATCACTGGTTATTTCAACTGCACCTATATATAAGAATAAGCAGTTACGACGACATCTACTTGAAATCGCTTAGAAATAGACGAGATTTTACGTAAGCATGCTTTAGTTACTTTTTTATTTACTTATTTACCTAGCCCTAACGAAAAATTTCTCGGCGGTTTTGCAGTGGCGGCTCCACCAGGGGACCAGGAGGCCCGTGCCCCTATTGAGTGCCTGGCCCTCCCAGTGGCCTCCATGTTGGGACCCTATACTTAATGCTACATACATTAAACAACAGATGGTCGGCCCCCATGATTAGAAGTTGCCACCCCAACGCCCCACTTGCAAATCCTAGAGCCGCCACTGCGGTTTTGCCCAAATCCAAAGACTGGGCCCAGTCAGAATAGCCCCTCCCCGCCCTCCCGTCCCCGCCCTCTGTGGCTGCGTCAAAGATAATTCGCACTTAGGCCTATAAAGTCCTTGGTTGTCCCTATGCCAAACTTGCTGTATCTTAAGGAATTTTCCATGAGAAACCGACGTTGGGGGTAGATGCCACTGCTTTTCTGAATATTAATTTGTTGATCAGTGTTACTGTACGTTGGCGCTGGACCTCCTGCGCTTCGCATGCTAGTTCAGCTCGTTCGTACTCTTTGTAGGCCACTTCCTTGGGAAATTTGCTGGTGATTCGTGGTGGAACATCTGCAGCTCACAAGAAAGTAACAAAAAACTGTAATTTTGTTTTTAGATCATATATAAAGACGCAATTAGACTTAATTTCTCTGATAGGCCTAAATGTCGCAGTTTAGGCCTACGGGAAACAACAGAGACACAATAATATTTACAGTATATTTAGCACGCTTTGTGACAGAAATGGAAGGCCTGTCGAACAGCCGGCGTGTAGATAGCCTATGTAAAAATTCAGCGTATTTAGGGCCTAACAACAGTGGCGGCTCCACCGGGGACCATGGGGGCCCGTGCCTCCCCTTGAGTGCCTGGCCCCCAGTGCCCCCAGTTGGGACCCTATACTTAATGCTACATACATTAAACAACAAATGGTTGGCCCCCCATGATTAGAAGTTGCCACCCCAACGCCCCCCCCCACTTGCCAATTCCTAGAGCCGCCACTGCCTAACAATTATTGTTATTGTTATTATTCATGACAATTGCTTTACCTCTTGCTGACTTGGAAGATGAGACAATGGCCAATATAAAGCACGCAGTCACAAGTGGCTTCTTGTACATTTTGCAGCAGAAAAGGATGAGAAACAACGAAATGTAACTGAAAAACAAAACGTGTCCCCTGTACCGTAGAGTTCGCAATTGATATCAGAGCTTTAAACTCTTTCAAAACTCGAATTCAAAAATCAACAGTGCTATTAACAGAAATTTTCGATTACAAGCGTTTATCTTCGTCTCACTGTATCTATTAATTATCATTAATTAGAATTTTCAACTAAGCATCTGTGGTCACCCCGCTCCCCCCATATTCCTGAGCCCTGGCTACGCCACTGTTTCAAACAACCTAGGCCTACATTGCTTTGTGTAGATTGCAGTTTAGGACACGGTGTCGATCATTAGCGCAAGCAAGTCCAGGGGCGTCATTGGGGGTAGGGGACGGTGGGGCATAGGCGGATTTTATTAAAGGCTGGGGTAGGCTTAGCCTAAGCCTACCCAACTAATCCACCAAAACAAAAGTTTTTCCCATAAACACCAGGTCTGTCGCGTGCTGGATGGCACCCCAGACCCTATGCTAACCTACCCAAATATTAAACTCTAAATCCGCCTATGGGTAGGGTCGTAGCCCAAGGAAATGAAGAAATAACATATAATGTATTAAATAAATAAATAAATAAATGTGAAAAGTGCAAAAAATTGCAAAAATTGCCAAAATAATCAAAACTTTGCAAATTTGCCAAAAATTCTCTCAAAATTTTGCTAAAATTTGCAAAGAACTATCTCGCCACCCCCACCCTCCCACCCCCACCCCAAGAAAAGTGTGAAATGTCGTTACTGAGCGAGTAGATAGCCAGAATAGTACCGATTCAACGTTTTATCCGAATTTTTCAGCATCTATCGAAAAAATTCGGACAATCATGAAAGACCAAGCGGCGCTGCAAGTTGCAACTGCAAGCTGGAGAGAGAGAGAGAGAGAGAGAGAGAGAGAGAGAGAGAGAGAGAGAGAGAGAGAGAGAGAGAGAGAGAGAGAGAGAGAGAGAGAGAGAGAGAGAGAGAGAGAGAGAGAGAGAGAGAGAGAGAGAGAGAGAGAGAGAGAGAGAGAGAGAGAGAGAGAGAGAGAGAGAGATTCTCCGAAACTCTTCGCATCAATGAATGTCAGTTCATAGGCAAGTTTCTTTGTTCGACACGAATTTAAAAACAGCCATAATATAGGCAACGTCACTCCTCTGTCACGTCCGTTCGCCAGGCAAACACAATCACGCCTTTGTGTCGACCGTTGTGGTGACAGCCTGACAGCAGCTCCCCATTTCTAGAAGGCTGTGGATGCGGGTACCAATTTGCCCCGTAATTACTACTATAGGACCTCACAGCTTAAACAGAAGCAATTTGTCCCCAAAGAGCAACGATCCAAAGCCCACGCTCCCAACTCTTCCCGCGTTGTCGATAATATCCACAACTAAAGCACCCCTCCTCTGGGCCCCCGCCGCCTAATCGCCCCGGGCTTAATGATAAGCGGCCGTAATTGCCGCTTAGCAATGGGTGGTGAATGACTGACAGCAGGGGGCGTAGCGACGGGGGTTTTATTATTATTATTATTATTAGTAGTAGTAGTAGTAGTAGTAGTAGTAGTAGTAGTAGTAGTAGTAGTAGTAGTAGTAGTAGTAGTAGTAGTAGTAGTAGTATAGACTTATTAAGGCCCTAAGTGACGAGCAAAACAGCTTGTCATGTCAAAGACTTTGTACTTCTTTCAAGTTTAGATCATACTACCCACCCCTTCCAAAAATGATCTCACACAGACCCTAGCACGAATAGGGGAAAGGGGGGGCCTGTGCCCCGTGGCTGCGCCAATTTTATTGATGAGGATCAGATACTTTACCCAACTCAAATAGTTACTTAGTCTGTTCAAACTGTCCATACAGAGAAAGATACAAAATAGGCCTATAAGTGAGTTTCTGATATACGCCGATATAATATTAAACTGCAATTTGGTATAAGTGAGTGTGAACTATTCACGGAGAGTTCAATAATTCTTGGTATTCGAATGAAGCGATAGTTTCCTACAGTTCCCACACTCGAATAGGGAAACAGACCAATACAACGCGTCTTAATAATTGCGTATTCGTTACGGAAATTGAGATATAATTACTATAATCGGAGACATTACATAAGGTCAACGGAAGTCGCAATGATGCATTTAATAGGCTCCTATAAGTTGCTCATCGAGAGGCTATTGCAGATAATCCGGAAAAAACATGTTTAGTTCTTTATCCTTTCTGCATATTACGAGACAAAAGGAGGAAACAGACACTACTACTACTACTACTACTACTACTACTACTACTACTACTACTGCTACTACTACTACTACTACTACTGCCGCTGCTGCTGCTGCTGCTGCTGCGGCTGATGCTGCTGCTGCTACTACTACTGCTACTACTACTACTACTACTACTGCTACTACTACTACTACTACTACTACTACTACTACTACTACTACTACTACTACAAGGCAAAATGCTCGAACCTGACCCGGAGGGTTGAACCCTCCCCACCCTCAGGTGGGTGGGGGTTTATCCGCAAAAGCCTCCTGCTCTGAAAGACCGGATTATTTCAATTGAGATGATCAAAATCATTTACTGAACATAACAGTCATCAGATTAAGTCAATCTGTTCTGTTAAAATTCGCACAGGCCTAACTTACAATAAGTCACGTTCGTGAGGTTAAAATTATTAATATAACGACAATAACGGCATAAATTAGCTATTATTTTGTCAATACTTACATCAGTGGCGGTTCTAAGATTTCTTGGTTGGGGGGATGAAATGAATTTATAGGAAGTTGGTGGGGGGATGAAAATAGAAGGAAAAAATCAATAAACTTTGCCGAAAAAGGCTAACGTAAGGGAGTTTTATCCTTAATTTTACTACACTTTGACCGAAAAATAGGCTGATAAGCAAAAAAGGTCATCCGCAGTTTTCTCCCTAGTTTTACTTAACTTTTACCCAAAAATAGGTTTCACAAAGGAAGAAGGTAAAGTAAGTCCGGTGGGGGGGGGCTGCATCCCCACACGTCCCCCACGTGGAACCGCCACCGCTTACAAGCGTCCAGTAGGCCTACAGTGTAACCTTGTAATTTTTCAGATTACCTGGTACAAGTTGGGATCGCGCCTTGTAGAAAGTATTCAATGTCTGGCGAGGATCAAAGCAGGCCAGTTGTTGTTCCTACTTTGATTTTTCTAGCGCAATTTTAAAGTGCACTCCAGTAGACTAAGTATGAGCAGTGTTGGCGATAGGACGCAACCTTGTCTTGTACCAACTTTAGTCTGTATCCATTCTGTTAATTCTCAATTATCGCTAATTTTATAATCGCGTCATCTTTGACTATATCGGTTCCTTTAGTACTGCAACCGCTGCTAATAGCTGGATTAAGGCCACTCCTAATGGTGAGACAGCAAAAGCCAGACCTTTGACCGTAGGAATAAGATGTTTGGCTCTGGGCGGAGCGGATCAGAGCAGGGCGGTCTAGGAGGACTCGAGGCCGTAAAAAGTCCGAAGAGATCGGATGAACTAACGCTGTTATGCAATGTACACCGGGAGGGGGAAGTAACGCAAAACCGGGCGATGTCATAAGCAATTAGGGGCCTAAGTCAAAATCTGCGCTGCGAATGGATGACAACCTGAAAAGGGACGTGACTTTGTCCAGAAGACACGGAAAGATTAGAAGAGGTGAAGTCGTCCATTGCATCGTGTGTGGGTGGCGTGTTTAAAATTATTGTTTCAGCGTTTCCTTAACCAAAAAGTAACGCTTGCAAAGCATATACTGTATTTTTAATTGTAAGGTGTCCTAGTAGTACTTGTACGATATGCCACCATAAACAGTTCATGATGATGATGATGATGATGATTATGATTATTATTGTTATTATTATTATTATTATTATTATTATTATTATTATTATTATTATTATTATTATTATTATTAAATAAAAACATATGACGAAAAAAGACCATTAGGAAACATATTCGGCTGTGTAAGTCCACAACATTTGCTTAGCTAGGGGCGGGCAGGTGGTCCTATACTAGTTTGCCCTAGAGGCGGCATTTTCAATTTCATAACTTTTAAAAATACTTATTAGGGTTTTGCTTGTCAGACTTTTAGAGACTTGATTGGTAAGTTTTTTCCCAAGAAATTTAGAAAATTTGGAGGCGGCACTTGTTCTCGCCCGCGGCACACTTTACCTCGCTACGCCACTGCGGGCGCGGCTACTGATTAGTATGAATAGTTGAAAGATGTTATGGTGGGCATTACAGGGTAACCGTGAGAACGGACTAAGACCTGTTCCCATCTCCAATAGCCTATAGACTATATCCAACTACGAGGGAAGCACACACACACCCCCGCGTAAACCTGAGAAAACGGGTTCAAGAGTTTAAAAATCCTTAGCTAATAGGCTACTCAGCGTAGAGCTGCAAAAATCGCAACAGTATCATTTGAAAGATTATATCGGAACCAGCTTCTAAAGTTTACTACGGTTTTACGCAGACTTAGGCCTACTTTAGCCTCCTATATACCACATGAAAATCGCATTATAAAGATGAAAGCAAACGTTCACATTATGTGAGTGTATATATATGCGACTTAATTTCGGTTCTAATGGAGCAAAATGAAGGGAAGACCATACTCTCCGCGGGTGACAAAATATCGTTCCCGCTGTTAATGGAATTCGATACCACTTGCCGTACTATGAACTACCGCCGTACTATGAATAGGCCTATGTACTGGATGTGTTTTCGTGCCAGTTCAAAAAGAAGATCATATAAAGTTCGTGAATCAGTATAGCCTACTTTGCCACAGCCTCGGCGGAAGTCTGTGACTCTTTGTGGGGAAAAAGTCTACTGCTGTTAAGCACTAGTGGAAACACTAACTAGTCCAAGTACTAATTTCTTCACAACTATAAACTAGTTCCTAGTTCCAGCCAGGGCCGGCAAAATGGCCAGAGGCCATAAAGCTTACAATCTTACACCAGAATTTGGCTTATTTGATGGTAACCGAGAAAAGGAAGAAACATAGATTAATAATAATAATAATAATAATAATTATTATTATTATTATTATTATTAATATAATTATAATAATATAATAATTATAATAATTATAATTATAATAATAATAAAAATAACACTAAATATAAATCATTATTTCGCCATAAAACCATGGTTGGCATAGAACAAAAATAAAATAAATAAAATAAATAACAAGTTTCTATCTGAATACCTGAATTAGGCCTATATCTCATCTGGCGTATTTTACTTATGCTTCCCCTTTCCTATGATAGCCTCTCGTACCTGTTCCCTATTACCTATCCGCCATCCTACCTGTTACCTATTACCTATCCGCCATCCTACCTGTTCCTTATTACCTATCCGCCATCCTACCTGTTCCCTATTACCTATCCGCCATCCTACCTGTTTCCCTATTTACCTACCCGCCATCCTACTGTTCCCTATTGCCTATCCGCCATAACCAGGACCCGGATAATCTGATTGACTTATTATTGGATTTTACAATGGTGCAGGTTTTCTCTAGGATTATCAATTTGGGGGTGTGCGGTAAATTCTGGGGCCTCTGCCAAAAAGTCTGACAAGCAAAAAGGGTCATCTCATAGCTGAGATTGGGAGGAGGTGTGTTGGGGAGGTGTCAGTCTGAAATGGGGGTGTTGGGAGGGGGTGTTAGGGGTGTAAAAATATCCCCGCAATGGGATTTACGATTCGAATCAAGGAGCGACCATCGACCGATGCCAAGAACATTAGGCCTAATTAAAGTGGCGCTATAGAAGTTTGCCAGCGAATGAATGGACAGTTTCCGTTGCGTGCACAAAGCAGCCGCCTATCAGTTATCCAGGCTGCCTATTAATATAGCAATATCTCTCCTATACACGTGGTTTCCCCCTATGGGCCTACGCCTCTTAGTATGACTATGTGACCATGAACCTTATAAGCAAAATGGAGATTTCCTAAGATAATTTATCCACGGGTAGGCAAACAAGTTGGCACTAAAATTCAATTCTGTAAATTGTAATGCATTTGCAGAGATAATTACAACAATTACGCAAATTACATGCGTGACTCCCACTAAGTGATGTCTTCAATTAATGCTGGTGTCCCCTAATAATTGCTGGTAGCTAGCAGCCCAGCAGCATGGCAGCAACTAAACGGGCATAGCCGGCTAACTTTGGCATCATCGGTCCCGTTTCTTAGACCCATTCCATCGGTGGTCTGAGTCAGTCCAATCATTCACCCTTCCATCGTCTCTGTTTTGCGCTTTGCTTATATATATATATATATATATATATATATATATATATATATATATATATATATATATAAAACATATTATTCAGTTTTATACCATCGAGAGGTCAGACACATTTGTCTAATCATACAGATCATAAGTACAGGTTTTGATGATGCATATACATGTAGACATTCCAAACTACGCCCATGCATATATATATATATATATATATATATATATATATATATATATATATATATATATATATATATGGAGGCAGAGGCATGCCAGGATTTTCGGAAAGGGAGGTTTAGTTTTGACCGTGACCAACTTTGAAAAAATCTGACAAGCCAAAAGACCCCTCACTTCTTCCATAACCCTTTACCGTCTGTAGCCAATTAATGGGGTTTTGACCCCAAAGCCAAAGACGCGTCAACAAATAACAAATGCATGGAAACTCATACAAAATATTTTTTCCGGCGGCCAAAAGAAATTAACCTTCCAGACCCCTGGCTACGCCACTAGTTGGAGGAATAATTGTATTTGCCACGTGGACCTAAATAAAGTGTTGATCGTCCATATGTTGCACCTAATCAATGCTGGTAGACTAAGAGGTTAACATAGAACCTACATATAGGCAGGCTTGTTCGGCAAGTGGTCGCTTTATGGGTCTGCGCAATGTAAAACGCACTCAGATTATTGCGTGGCATATAGGACCTACTGTAGCAATGTTCTTCCAAATAAAAGCAATACCGATGGTTTCCCCCTTTCGATTTTTATGCCAAACCGTAGAGGAGATAGGACTCCTTTCAAATAAAACTTTCCACAAATCAACAACAGGGCTTGGCGACGGGAGTATGTCAGTGTATATACCCCCCAAATCAGAGGCTACCTTAAAATTTTCAATATAATTGTTAAGATTTCAAATTTTTACATATTTACATCCCTCCCTCCACCCCGCTCAATCATTATACCCCATTCTGGCTCGCCCTGATCAACAAAGAGTTTGTTCTCAAACATTTAGAAAAAAACCCTGCCGGTAAAACTTAAAAGTTGAAGTTCCGTGAGAACATAATTATGATAATCGAGCGGACACTGACACACTGATAGCCTATCATTTAGCAACATTTCTGACATCAGTCACATGTACAGTTTATCTTTAACAATTTTATTCACCGACATTATTACAACAGTGGTTCTCACACAGGGCACACACCCTACTGAACCACCTTAGACCTTTCTGTTATTACGTTATTATTATTATTATTATTATTATGTGTGTGTATTATTATTATTATTAATATTAATATTATTATTATAATAGAGACTGCAATCCCTCAACACTTTAAACGTCTGTAAAAAAGTATCATAAAGTAAAGTGGTTAAAGCAATATTCATTCGTAACGGAACAAGAATCGAAAACCAAATAGTCTATTATTCTGTTAGATTTATAATCTATTAGAACTATCATTATTATATTAAAACCCCTAAAATTCAATCACTCACTGGTACAAAAATACGCCGTGATAATTAGGATCGACGGTAAAACCATATATCCAGTTCAATAATGCGTTATAATTCCAAGTGTGATAGAGCCAACTTTTATCGTGTATATATTAATTTCGCCATATACTGTGTTTCAGAGAAATTGAATTGAGATAGCTATCATTTATCAGGCATGCGGACTTTATACTACGTCATTGGACAAATGACCCCTGCCTGACCATTTGCGGCTGTGGCCATTTCAAATTTAGATTATTCGCCCAATAAATATAACCAGCTACTGCGGTAACCATCTACCCTCAAGAAAGCGCTATGTAAACTTAAATTCGCGAGATTTTACTCGCTTACTTACTTAAGTTGATTCAATATGTATGGCTCTAATAACGATGTTCTAAATGGAGATGACGGGCTGTTTTTCTCTCCATACCTGTTTCCGCAATTCGTTCCTTCGAGGCGTCAATTGTATCTATCGTCTTAGCCCCCCACAGGTGCTATTATCGAGGACTCGACGCCGTCTGGCTCGCTCGGTGGTTGGCAGACAGGGAGGAACGAAGTAAATGAAGCGGCCTGTCTCTCTATTAGCGGCCCTGTTGCTGCTACAGCGCTGCGCTGTTGATTCTGTATCAGTGGGCAATACACTTTGGACCTCACAAGGAAGAGGGAAAATAGTGGTGATGATGACGACGACGATGATGAAGATGATGATGATGAAGATGATGATGAAGATGATGAAATTGATGATGATGATGATGACGACGATGATGATTATAATAATCATTAGCTTCGCCACGAGGTGGGAGGCAAATGGGAAACTGCCCCTCTAACCTGACCCCAGACCACCTATCATTCGCGCAAATCGGTGAGTTTTTGTGGAGGGGTGTGTGGGGTGGGGTAAGAAATCTGACACGCCAGCCTCTTCCCCAGCCCAATCCAAAATTCCTGGCGACTTCACTAATGATAATGAACATGATGATGATGATGATGATGATGATGATGATGATGATGATGATGATGATGATGATGATGATGATGGTGATGATGATGATGAGGCAAGATCCGTTGCCATTGGTGTAACACTGGCGGCGTGGAGTCATTAATGAGAAATTTAGTAGGGGTGGGAGGTACAATAGGTGGGCTGTTTGAAACAGAATCGATATATAAGACTTACATGCAGGGGACATGAATGTGTCAAAAACTTCTAGACAGTGTTTTTCGCGTGCCGACTTTTTCAATTGAAAAAGTCCCTATGTACCCCCTTCTGCCTATTTTCGGAACCCTGGCTACGCCATGTTCCGTCGCTCAAACCTCTCACACCCGTGCAAACTATTAACTGCTGAAAATCATACAATTAATAGAAAAACACACATTTATTTATTTATATATCTGTATACAGGTACATACATATACATACATACATGTACATACATACATACATGCATACATACATACATACATACATACACTGTGACACACGTATATATAAGCGTATTTTGCCCTCTGTAGTTAATTCCCCCAGCTCTTATAAAGAAAAAATGTCCGGAGACAAAAATTAACGTTACTGTATGTCAAGTTGTCAACTCTCGTCTGGATTTCGTGCATATATATATATATATATATATATATATATATATATATATATATATGCAACATAATATATAATAACCATATATGTTATATATAGCATATATAAATGAAATTTCTGACTGATTGCAACCGTCGCGATACATAACGTAGCTTCGAGCGGACGATATAGGCAGGGCGCGATTTGTAGGGGAAGGAGGAATCTCCCCCCACTGGCCAACTTCATCCCCTACTGCTCCCCCCCACCACTACATCTCTCCACTGATACATTTTCCAACAACTACATCCCCTCTCAAGCCGTGGCGTAGCTTAGGATTTTTAGGCCCCTAATGCAAAAATATTATTAATGGGCCTCTTCAACTTAAAAAGTCACAACATGACGAACAGTGCACTAAGGCTAAGGCTTAAAATTTTTAACACTTAACCCCAACTGGGCAACTATTTTGTAACTCAATGTAAAGTGGACGAGCATTACTCAGGCATTAAAGTTAATACTAACGCATCGTCTGTCACGGATTCCGGAAACTGAAAGCTGTAAAACGGCTTTGTTTTTGTAGCGCTGTCATATTTAATACCTACCGAATTTATCTGATTAAGACTGATTTTTAATGTGTTTTTAATTACTTACTTTTGTTATTATTTACTTTCTCTTTTACATTGGTGGTCAAAAGAGCCCTAGTTCTTCTGTGGGCCCAGATGCCCCTTACTTATTCTTGCTATATGGTAGCTACGCCTCTGCCCCTAAGCTCGAAATACCCCACCCCCATTGCTCCAGGTCACAAATCGCACCCTGACGATAGGCTTCCATGTAGAGATATTGCCAGAAATTAGGTCGCCTGTACAGGATTTTTTTTTGTGTTTATACTAGACGAGTGCTTGCTTTAGTACAACTAATATTATATTATGTACAGCATTGAGCTTTAATAATAATGTGATTTAAATTAAGTGGTTTAGGAGACTAAGTAAGCCTGTGCGAAAACCACTGATGTAACTCATCCGCACTCAGTAACCTAGTTTTAGATATAGTTTAGAGATAGCCTTTGAATCCGTTTACTGTTTCAACTGTTTTTGCTTTTGCGACACTGGACACTGTGTGCTGTCAACCCCTTGGTGGTGGTGGTGGTGGTGGTGGTGGTGGTGGTGGTGGTGGTGGTGGGTGGTGGTGGTGGTGGTGGTGGTGGTGGTGGTGGTGGAGAGAGGATTTGCATAGCGGGGGAGCTATTAGGAGCGTGTGCCGGGAAAGAGAGATTAAACAGGGAATATTCTCCTGCTTCCGTCCCATTTGATGTGTTTGTGTGTTGTGTGTGTGTGTGTATGTGTATGTGTGTGTGTGTGTTTGTGCACGATGCACACTCTCTCTCAAAATGACAAAATTGCCCGAAACTAATTTGTCATTGAATCCAAAATGACTGCAACGTTCAGAACTTCGTAATAATAATAATAATAATAATAATAATAATAATAATAATAATAATAATAATAATAACGGCAAGCCGCTACATCAGAGGTGGAGCAAACTACGGCCCACGGGTCTGTGCGGCCTGCCACCCGGATTCGTGGCCCGCGAGATCATCTAGAAACATGCATACGACCGGCAGAAAGTGAGATAATTATTATAATTTGAAATTATTTTGTATAAACTAAACATGGCGGCACTTTATTTTAAAATCTTAGAAAGGGTTGACAGCGCCAGGAATCAAACAAAGATAAAAATTTTTTTCTCGACAAACCAAAGAGGGTCATCACAGTTATTATATATATATATATATATATATATATATATATATATATATATATATATGTGTGTGTGTGTGTGTGTGTGTGTGTGTGTGTGTATATATTAAGGTGTTGCAAAAAACACAAAATTTCTGATTTTCAAAAACTTTCAAAACTTTTCAGATGACACCTTTTGCATATCAAGCAGATATGAATATGAAAATTTTTAAAAATTCTAAAAGTTCATAATTTTCTGATCTTAGTTTTTAACAACTATAGCAATTTTCGTTAACACTTTACGTTAAAAATACCTTATTGCCCCATAGAATAAGGACACAACAATAACAATTTAACAAATAGAAAATAATGTCATGTTGGGAATGCATTTCGTTATCAATGCAATGATGCCATTTCTATTGCCATTATTGCCAGGTTCTGTATCTGAACATAACACTGCACACAGTGCACAATCAGTTCAGGTTCGTCATTGTGCTCCAGCAAAACCTATGGTTGAGTGTCATGGATGAAGCTGTTTTAAATGCAGAAGGTGTTGGCCAATGTTTGCCATAGCGATTGATATCAATGTAATAATGGATGTTAAAGATAGTGGCTGAAAATGATGCTTGAATTCGATCTATAACAGGAAGAAATAACTTTGCACAAATATCAGAAATATGTTCTCTGTCAAATGTCTAATAAATCTAACGAGAGATACGAAGGGTTTAAGAGGCTGGTTTTCTTGTATGACAAGTTTATAGACCACTCTTCTGAATTTGCATATCTAGCCTAGTGTAGCACTAATTCTTGCGTTGTCAATGTCAAACAGAATATCAATTATATGATATTTTTGTGGTCTATAGAACTTGCCATACCAGAAACCAGCTCTCTTAAACCCCTTTGTATCTCTCCTTCAATTTTTAGACATTTGACAGAGAACAGGTTTCTGAAGACTTTGCATAGTGTTCTTTCAAGTGGCTCACCATTTTTGGAGGCATTTCAGATGACCTAGAATAAAACTGTGGCAGATATATTGACCAATTCTAGTACGTTTTGACTCAGCTAAGCTGGGGAAACAAGAAAATGTGGTTTTTAATTTTGCATTATTAGTATTTTGGAATAATGAGGTTGTCATGGATGAGCCGTTTTAAATGCAGACGGTGATGGCCCGTTTACAATAGCGATTGATATCAATGTAGTAATGGATGCTAAAGATAGTGGCTGAATATTGTGCTTGAAATCGATCTCTAACAGGACAGAAATAAATTTCAAATATGCGGTTGTGTTTGCTCAAATACTGGCATTATTTGCATTATGGAATATCGGGGCTTGTCAAGCTGGAGGGCTCTAAATACATAAGGCGATGGCCTAAGTTTACAATAGCGATTGATATCGATGTAGTGAAGAATGCTAAAGACAGTGGCTCAATATAGTGTAAAATCGATCTCTAACAGGACGAAATAAGTTGCAAAAATGTAGTTTAATTTGCACAAATATAAGAAATCTGTTCTCAGTCAAATGTCTAAAAAATCTAACTTGAGAGATACTAAGGCTTTGCATAGTGTCGTTTCAAATGACTCACCATTTTTTGGGGCATTTCGAATGATCTAGAGAATAAAATGAGGCAGAATATATTGACAATTGTAGTATTTTGACTCAGCTAAGCTGAGGACACACGAAGGTGTTGTTTAATTTGTTTCATCACTCTTCTGAATTTTGCATATCTATAGCCTACTGTAGCACTAATCCTTGCATTGTCATATGTCAAACAGTGTTTCAATTATATAATATTTTTGTGGTCTATGGTCTAAAGAACTTGTCATACAAGATACAGCTCTCTTAAACCCCTTCATATCTCTCTTTCCATTTTTAGAGCATTTGATAGAGCAGATTTCTGAAAGACTTTGTTTAGTATCATTCAAATGGCTCACCATTTCAGGGCATTTCAGATGCTCTAGAATAAAATTGTGGCAGAATATATGACAGTTCTAGTACGTGTTGACTCAGCTAAGCTGGGGACACAGAAAATGTGGTTTAATTTTGCATTATTAGCATTTTGGAATAACGAGGGTTGTCATGGATGATCCGTTTTTAATGCAGACGGCGATGGCCTTTGTTTGCAATATGCATTGATATCAGTAATAACAGGAACATTTGCATCGTCCATGTATGTCTAATTTTTCTTCGCTATCTTTTATATGCAAAAAAAACTGCTGGAAGCCCCCATATTTTCATTTTGTAGCTGACGTCGCCTTTGTAGCACATCCTTGTTTTATTAGTGTCTTCAAATTACAAGTATCAATGGATTTAGAAATCTGCTAGACAAGTATATGAAGGACATATGTTAAAAATTTATGAACTTTGATGATCTTTCAAACAAAAACATTATTACATTCATAATAAGTGAGTAAAAGCTCATATGAAACCATTTGAAAGTAATTGAAAATCCAAAATTTTGCAACACCTTAATATATATATATGTTTATATATATATATATATATAAACATATATATATATGTGGGTGTTAAGTGATTTGATATAATTATGTCATAAATGGGCCCAATGGATTCCTGCTCCGAAATTTTCTTCTCCCCCAATTGAAATTCTAAACGGTTTTGGCTTTCGCGATCCGCCTGGGCCAGTGTTTAATCTAGGCCGTTTCGGAGGGAAGTGCCCTTTCTCCCCCGGAAATTTCAAATCACCCCAAATTTTTTTTTTTTTGGGAGAATACTATGTGGACTAACAGCAGCCCCCAGCAGAATTCCCCGGCTTTGTCAGTTTCTCCTTGGCTGTCAGTTTCCCCCTCCGAAGTCAGAGTCTAGATGAAACACTGGCCTGGGCCTAGGTAATGAGCCTATTAAGTTTTATGCGGCCATTTAAAAGGAAGGTTTGCCCACCTCTGCACTGAATATATTTTGCCCTTTTGGAGTTACCCAACCATGGCAGATAATATTATAGTTACGTTAATTTGATGGGCGTCAGTGGGATAGGATGATGGGTGGATGAATGGATGGATGGATAGATGGATAGATGGATGGATGGATGGATGGATGGGAGCCGCAGGTTAACAAAA
>CM030859.1:11735838-11825838 GCA_018105865.1 Metaphire vulgaris | reverse complement strand
AGGGTTTCGCTGAGATGCTCTGTATCGTATCTATGCAGAAGCCATAGAATATGAAGATGAAAGAACTAGTAACAAGCTTCAAAGAAGTTGGCAAATTCTAACTACTGCGGGTCACCTGCACGTGCTTCCGTTTGATTCGCCTTCCTTGTAATCGCGATCTACATAAAGCGCGCCGATGTAAAAATTGTCGCTCAGGCGCTGCATGATTGTCAGGCGCGACAGGTTGACCTTTCCGTGACCTCGTTCCGTCTCGAACGTGTACTCCTCCGAGGTAACCGGGCTGTTATCGCGACCCAGGTCGTTTCCGTCCAACACCTTTGCATATTTCATCACCTGTGGACAGAAATCAGATTGTGAGACTTTAACCAAATGACGGCAAATGGGTAAATAAAAAGATAAGAAATATAAACTAATCAACAGAAATGACAAATCACATTTGCCACTGAAAACTAGGAATAGGCAATTACATAATAATGGTAAAGTACCATCAGCTGATACCTCAGATAATTAAAGTTGGTGCTATAGAAGTTAATAATAATAATAATAATAATAATAATAAAACAACCGCTACTACTACTACTACTACTAACCACTACTACTACTACTACTACAACTACTACTACTAATAATAATAATAACAATAGCACGAAGAATACTGAAATGTTAATACAAGGAAGAGAACAAGAATACTAAATTTTCCATTCAAAGTCAGACGTACACTTTCCACTAACTTATTGACAATGACGGCAAGTCAGGTCCAATTGGTTTTTACTCCACCCGGGGACGAGATGAGTGAAGTGAGAACAACTTGCCTACGGTCAGGACACAGTGGCCAGGGTCAGATTCGAACACACGACCCTCCGAGGGCATGTCAAGAATCTCACCGCTACTCCACCGTGCCACCGCTGACCTAATGCTAACCGAACACGACTTATTTATTCGATCGAAATCATATTCTTAACATCCAAGTTGACATTCGGTGCATGAAATTTCGTTTTCTACACAAAGCAGCAATATAAATGAAAGAAAAGAGAAACCTAGAAAGCAAAAAAACTGTTTAAAGAAAGACTTACATCGATAGCGTCAGGAGTTGCCAACTGCACGTCCGGCGTCATCCACATATCAACCAACTGAAATAGCAACAACAGGAAAACTAAACTTGAAATAAAGAAAATGCAACAGACATTTTAAAAATGCATGCTGTGACAGAGAAAATAACGAACTGCGGTAATAAAATGCAGACCGATTGATTGATTTATTGATTGAATGCTTGAACATTCGAACGTTTGTAGCAAAGTTGTGGAACACAAAGTGAGTAACTGAAATAAATAATCTACTGCAAATGCCCACAAAAAAAACATCAAATTCAAAATCTCTAGCATGGATTGAACCTGGAGTGATTCACCCATGTGTCCTTCTACCCTGAGTAAATTATAGGCTTTTTGAAGGGGGGGGGGGGGGAGATTTTGTGGTTTATAGGCTTGGAAAAGCATTACCAGTCACAACTGCTAGCAACCCTTGCAATTTTCTGTATATACACACCGTTTAACCCCTTTACTGGGAACCCCGGATATATCCATCCATTTTACATCGAGTTACAGTTAAGTACATGGTTAAGGGATTAAACTACAGCAGAACTTTGTTATAACATACTCTGTTATAACGCATACTCGGCTATAATGTATCGCAACGTACGGTCCTGTGCGGTGTGCTGCCGTAGTGAATTGTTGGATAAAACGTACTAAACTTTAAAGATTTGCTAAGTAAAATAGGGTTCTACTGTAGCGGTTCTTCAGAATACTCCGATGAAACCAAAGAGTAGAATCACAAAGCATGGAAACGGAAAAGCCCACCTGGAATTTGTTTCTAAATGCCTTTTCACATTCTTACCGGCTTTCCGATCTTCAGGTTCACCGGAGTGTTGTTTATCAGTTTGTTCTTTCGTGTCAGCACAAAGTCGTGCAGCTTCATGTGTTTCGGCGCAGCGCAGAGCGACATCTTGCGCCGTCTATTTATAGACGCCTGAGAATGCCGCTTTGCGTATCTGCAGCGAAAACAAACACATTTTTGAGCGCTTCCTGCGGAAACTCAAAACATTCTTTTTTCAAAAATCATTTGGAATGTAAAGCGCTCTTGATTTTGAACTTTATTCATGTGCACTGCGCTACATAAGTCAGCTTGTATAATAATAATAATAATAATAATAATAATAATAATTTGCACGTCTTAACACGAATAATAAACAATAACATAAAAATTGACGCCTACAAACTAAGATATATATGCTTCCCAAAAACCTGACAACACCGAGAAATTCAAACAACGACAACAACATAGGGTCAACGTTGAATTCAACGTTGAATAAAATCCGAGTAAGCAAATTTACGAAGAAACTGCAAAGTTTCAAGTTCGGAAACGTTCCAACCTTTGCAGCGACGGCGTGTTAAACTTATGCTTTTCGTGGTTCATTTTCGAAGCGAGGATGAAAACGGCGGGCGAAGGGTCGAGGCAGAGGGGCTCGCTCGTGTGCAGCAGCAGCTGGCTCTCGAGCGCCAGCCTCTCTTCACTCGTCCCACGTCGGCGATTCATTCGTTATCACATTTATGTCACAAAGTAGCGTCTATAAATAACAAAAACTTGCCCAACTAAGTACCGAGGGTATACATACATACAGATATATGCAAGTGTGTATACATACATATATATATATATATATATATATATATATATATATATATATATATATATAGAGAGAGAGAGAGAGAGAGAGAGAGAGAGAGAGAGAGACAGAGACAGAGACAGACAGAGACAGAGACAGACAGACAAACAGCCAGACAGAGCTTCTGTTTCAGGAACTTAAACCAGATATTAGATGAGACACCGCATAAGAGATTAGACAATATTTTATTATTTTTACATTTCTATATATCGAGTTTAGAGATAGAACAATGAAATACTACTTAAAATTGCAAATTTATATATATATATATATATATATATATATATATATATATATATATATATATATATCTACATATACACGCATTGATGCCATTCCAAGAACTTACATGACCAGAAGGTTGAAGCAAAACATGGGAAGTCGTGTAAGTATTGTTGGTGTATCTTCTATAGTCCCTTACTTCGGCAATCACACATCCCGAGTGAAAAAGATTCAACTAAAATATCACATAAACCAAACTGTCAGTCGTCCCAAAGCATAAATCATATTGTACGTTGTACATGTAATATGCATACATTATATGCAGCATACATACATTACAGCTCATAGGCAGACCTTGGGATGTTCTAGCATTTTTGTGTTCCATCTTTTCAGCCACAAAAGGAATTGGTCCAAAAAAAGAAATCAGGCAAAACCATTAGAAATTCATTTCTACGACTTTACTTAAATCTTCGCGGCTTAACCCTTTGGCTCAATAAGGCCGATATTTTGGCTTAATAACATATTGCTTATGCAGATTGTCATGGTTAAAGGGTCAAAACAAGAGTTCAAATTAGAACCAAGCAAAAAATAGGCAGCCAATGAATGCATTCAATAACATTATCATTGTCATCACCATCATTGCCCATTTGTATCGAACACCTTAATATCTGGCTGCTATTCTTCAACGTTCTATGGATCAATGCCATTATATTATATCATCACAATGTTAACCCTTAAACCGGCCAAATTCTTTGCAAACATATGCAATGTAACTGAGTATACTCGGTTCCGGTGGTTTACAGGTTAATGATCAAAATAATCAATATTCGTTCAAGTGAATAAAATTAACCCCTTAACTGGGTATTTAACTGTAACTCAATGTAAAATGGACGGATATATCCGGGGTCCCCAGTTAAGGGGTTAAGTACAAACCTGAGCTCTGTCGAGAAGATCAACGAGCAATGGAGGCAGTTTCTCAGCATCAATATAATCCAGCAACTCATTCTCCTATGTTGATACAATAAAATACTAATAAAAAGTACAGAAACATTCAATTTTCCAACATTTACAAAATGTAAATAGTCTAAAACGTAACGTAATCCTATGCATAACGCCTCCACTGACCAACGTAACATCACAGACTGTCTCTATAACTATTTGACAAAATATACAACAAATGAAATTATAGGACAACGAGAGTCATGACTTCCCAACGTCGTCGTCAAGTCATTGTCGTTGTGTCATCATCATTGTCATCACCGTTGTTGTTCCTCATTAGCCACGTATGCCAGATATGAAATCATTAATTAATCTTTTACTTAATTAAAGGCTTACTTAAAACTGCACACTACACTGTCTGGATGACACTGTTTTTAGGTCATGTGACTCACTCTGATTCTTCACTTCACTTAGTGAATGATTGAACATGCATCAACAACCACACAATAATAATAATAATAATAATAATAATAATAATAATAATAATAATAACAACATAATAATAACAACATAATAATAACATAATAACATAATAACATAATAATAATAATAATAATAATAAAAATAACATAATAATAACAATAATAACAATAATAATAACATAATAGTAATAATAACAATAATAATAATAATAATAATAATAATAATAATAATAATAACAATAATAACAACAACAACACCATAATAATAATAATAATAATAATAATAATAATAATAATAATAATAATAATAATAATAATAATAATAATAATAATAATAATAATGAAAGAGTGAATGAATGAGGACAAACCTCATATGGAAGTCTGACAGTTTCAGTGTCTGCACCGTTTCGACCCTGTAGCATCATAGAGTAACCTTCGTTTTCTGGATAAAGGTTAATGACGACCGTATTCAGGAGATCCTGCTTAACCAACCTCGACAACAGATTTGACGCATTTTTAACGTTCTACAGATAAAATGGGGAAAATAAACGAAAAAAGTGCTTCCACAAAATATCAATATCTGAGTTAAGCTCACTATAAATCTTCTATAAAAAAGTAATAATATATAATAACCAATAATAAGATTTTATTCCTGAAAAGAACAAGTTGCAAGACGTAGACATAACTGGTTATTAGGGCCCTTAATATGATACATCTCTAAAAAATAATAATAATATATAATAATAAATAATAAGATTTTATTCTTGAAAAGAACAAGTTGCAAGACGTAAAGATAACTGGTTATTAGGACCCTTACATTACATTACTTGCTATTATCCCACATAATACATAGACACTGCTGTTAACCTTTTAACCCTGAGAATCCAATATACTATGAAACCAAGATGTTGGTTTTACGTGGTCAAAGGGTTAAAGTACTAAGATACATCATAAGTGATTACATTCTGAACCCTCAGCTGGGATATCTTATGCCACTAAGATTTCTCTGAATGGATGTCCTTCCCAACAACAATCCCACCTAAAGTATAAAACTCTTCGCTTCTGCCCTGCATACAAACCCTGAAATCTTGGAACTGACTTTGCCTATCCACTGTGAACAATTTTAAAAACGTAGAACATAGAGACGACAACAAAAATGTATTTTAAAAATAGACTCAAATGCTAAAAGCAATCAAAGAAACGTAAATAGGTCAGTGACCTTGATTGTCGGATTCTTGGCAGATTCTTCTTCGTACATCTCAAACAACTTCTGATTCAACGACTTGCTATAAGGAAGATAATAAAATGACAACGTTAATCCAATATTTCTATTTACACAGCCCCCATATCATAACTAACCCCTTAACTGGGCAACTATTTGTAACTCAATGTAAAATGGATGAGCGTTACTAGGGGCACCCAGTTAAGGGGTTAAGTCACAGAGAAGAGCAAGTTATTGCAGATATGAACACATCTATAAAGCTGACTTCCATTACAAATATATTTATGTCCCTAGATCACTCTCTCTGAAATGCACTGACTCTCTTCAAAGCGACTTCCAAGGTCTCACTACTTTACCTTGCGACTTCAAAGCCGAAAGCGCTTCTGAGCAGAAATACAAGAGGTGAGGCGTTACACAAATGCTACATTACATTACACTTTCAATTCAGCATCAACTGGAAGACGAATAAAGTGTAGAATAAAATTTCTAAGGGAGGAAGAAACCCAGTGTCATTGACAATTCTAAAAAGCAGGTCTTCAGAGACCCTCAAACATTTTCTAAAACTGAAATATTATCTCATTCACAATACGGTCTATCCTCGTGTGAGGATGGCCGAAGACAAGACAAGACAAATATTATACCGACGCGTCACACGGACGATACGAACCATTTTGAAAAACCCAAACGCTTTTCGCTGCTCGTAAGTTTTTCTGGATTGTTCTTTGCGGTACTCATCAGGATCTACGAAAAGCGAATAGAAACCAACCATAAAAGCTAGAAACAAATTCCATTCTATTCTGCTGAGTATTCACTAAAATACATGAATTGCCAATGATGCACATGGGGACAAAAATAAAAGCTAAATATTAGTCAACAATTATAAGCCATAGTAAATATGATCATATAATTGTTAACCCTTAAACAGATGGAACCGAGTATACTCGGTTTCCATTGCATATAGATCCAAAGTGTTTGGCAATTTAAGGGTTAATATGAGTCAATAATAATATTAATTCATTCATTCATGGACAATTTATATAGCACTGTAACAAGGCTGAGACCCACAACAAAAGTGCTTTGACATCTCAATAACTATAACAATTATAAGTTATGCTATATATTCCTTGTTATATATAGCACTACATTCAGAAACACATAGGTGAGCACAACAACAGAATTGAAAACACTAGCAAATGATATTAACTATTACATGGTGTTACCTACTCAAGTCACTGGCAGTAAACATTATATAGCTCAAATTGTAGTGTTCTAAAATGGAGTTAGTAACTGGGTTTATGTAACAAGCAGTTGGGGATGGAACATACTTAAATTTTAAAATAACTCTAAATGCTTACATTTGCATACTGAGCAAACTCCAACTTTCTGAAATTCTGGGAATCCATTACCACCAAATACTGAGATCTAAAAGGTAATTTTGAATGTTTCTAAAGAAAGCATTGTCAGTGTAGTAGAGTAAGAGTGTGATATGCCTGTGGCAGTTTTTGCCACAAAAACAATATTCTATCAAATTTATTAGCAATTCTATATCTTCTCTTGCATTATCATTTCCTAGTTCTGACGACCCATCACAAAAACAGAACACAAGTTTGACCACTGGTCCACTTTCACTGTTAGCAGCAGCTTAGGGCAATGAAAAGTGAGAGTTCAACATATAATACATGTGTACGACCCAATACAACCTAAGTAAAAATTTCAATTCAAGATTTATGATCAAAATGCATATATCATGATGCAAATCAAGTCTGACAACACAAAAAACTTTGCTGCCATGAAATACTGCAGAATCTTTATAACAACAGAAACTAGTTTCATATCCATGTGCATCCATCCATTCATGCATTGATAAGCTTCACTTCATATCCATGTAGTTATGAATACAAGGTTGAGTAAACAAGCAAAATTCAAAAGCCTAACCAAGTATGCTTATCAACTGACTGACTGACTAGTCTAATCAGTAACTTCTGTAGTGCCCCCTCACAATCAGTGGCGGCTCCAGGATTTGGCAAGTGGGGGGGGGGCGGCGTTGGTGTGGCAACTTCTAATCAGGGGGGAGGCAAACATTTGTTGTTATGTATGTAGTATTAAGTATAGGGTCACAATAGGGGGGCCACTGAGGGGCCAGGCACTCAGTTGGGGGCACGAGCCCCCCGGGTCTCCCCTGATGAGCCGCCACTGCTCACAATGCTCTAATCATAGCCGTCAAGGCCTAGACAAGTCTCAATATGTAATTCTGAACACGTACGTCTTCATAAAGCACAATAAGAGGCAATATAAATGCACCTTAAGATAGAAATTAAAAACGCCTGTAAAATGCACATCATTGAATTTAATAATAACGTCAGGATATTAGTTAGACCACATGCCTAAGGACACGAGCGATTATAGGGAATGACTATTTCTTATTAAATTCTGTCATCAAAAATTGATAACATTACACTCTATGAAATATTTACTCACCAATTCAAAAATTGCTCTTCATCTGTAAATTTATTGACAGCTTAATTATCATCTTTTACAACAAAATCGAGCAAATTCACAATTCCGGACAGGCGCCCTCTAGTAGTAAAACCGATAGCACAGAGCCACAGACTCAAAGCGGTGCTGCCGCGTTTGAAAATTAGAAAATTCACTTAACATTTTTACTGAAAATTTCAGTTGTCCTCGTGTCCTCTACTGAAATAACTGTCAAGTTTGGGATATTGCATATCTGAAGTTAGAGAAGAAGAGATATATCAAAATCCAGCGAAGAAGTAGAGTCTACTTTTATATATTTTACAAGTCTCCTGGATTTGACCTGTATTTTTATGCTATCAGGATTTGGTTAATCCCATTTCAGCTGAGGCTGCTATACACTATGAAGTGGTTGACCGCCAAAATTCTTCTACCTTCAAGAGTTAGGCAGTGCTCTCGATCCCCGTCTTGAAGACTCGGGTTCATTCGTGAAGAATAAAGGCCCTATGCTGACCAATGAAATGCCATAGAACTGGGTTGGGTGATATAGGGGTTATTCTTGTTGAACGCTTTAGTTATTTATTTGATGAATTTCGATCTTATAGTTAAATTATAACCGATTTTTCACTTTAAATTAATATTTTACGCTTTATTCGTCTTTTGCGAATACAATTTGAATGGATTATGGCAGCTTGTCGTGAGTGTATTATCGATTTCAAAGCTAATTGAATTTAAATGTTTGAGACCAATGACGTGTAAGCAAATGTTATTTTGGTAGCGGGCAGAATTTTGGTCCAGAGACAGGAGGTAGGAAATTACAGAATTGCACTGAATCGAGATTTTACAATCACATATACGTGAGCACAGTGAATTAAACTTCTTTTAAACAGACAGTCAGAGGCTGATCAGATGGATCAGGAATATATTCTTAGAAGGCCATCCGATGAATATTCGGGGGTTCGGAATCAGTTTACGGGCATTTCTGTTCCCTTCCGGCACGTCTGTGAAGGCAACCAGATGACAGATGGATTGTACCCTATTCAGTCATCATACTCTGATTTAAACGAACAATACAGCCAAGACAGTGCCTATTGTTCACGGTACAGTAGTTCAGCTAGTGTGGTTAATCCCATTTTGCGTGGTTCAGATGTCGGGCTAAATTCTGGCAGAGGCCCCCCAGTTCACGAACGATTTTTGTCCTGGACCGACTCTGACCAGCACGCCGAAGAACTTGCCTCTCCGAGGACCTCGAGAATAACATCTGTGCAGGATGTTTCGAAATGCGCAAGACCTTTAGCGGAAAGGAATTACGGTGGAACGGCCGGTATGACTTCGCAGAGTTGTCAAGATATTCACAGACAGAACGAAGTGTTTGGATATCCTCGTGTTTCCACGAATCCAGGATTTGATTCTGATTCACGACGTGCAGCGAAGACAAATTCATTCAGTGCATTTCAGTCTCAGCCAACTGGTTTATCTTCCCCAGCTTACTTATTGCAACGTAATGACAAGAGCAGCAGACCTGGTTCTGTCAATGACTGGTGCCATAAAGTCGATGCTTCACTGGTCGGAAATCAGCTTTCCTACAGTTCCATGACGCAAACTGGACCGGTCAAACCATGCGGAAAACTACCGCCAGCAGATAAGCAGTGGTTGGATGCCGCCCGAAATCCGGAAAGCAGAGGAGTGGTTTTTCCATCGGGAAGCAGCTCGGGTGACAGCAGATCACCTCTGTCACCGAGACAGTCTTCTCAAGGATTTGCCGTCGGTAGTTTGTCAGAGAATTTTTCAGAAACCGAAAACTCGCAATACACATTTGGTCCTGGCCGTGAAGATGCGCGTCATTTTACCGGTTCGCAGGATATCGGTTGCATATCCGATACAGATGCTTCGCGTGGCGGTGGCGATATCCAGGATTCGAACGAAACGTCGATGCTGCGTCAGCTTTCGAGAGAACTTTACGCGCAGAAGCTTGGCATCGGACTGAAGGGTAGAAAGAGCTTTGGTGGCAGTAGGCATCCAAGATTAGGATCAATTGACGAGAATTCTCAGAACCCTGCCACCTCCAATATTAGCCCCACTAGTCATAATCCAGAATTATACAATATGTTGTCGTCCGAAGCGGAAAAGCATTCAAAGAACCCGTCCGGTGACTTTGAAGGTAAAGCTTTATCTCCAAACAGTTGTCCGATATTTCCACGATTTTCCGGCATTTGTCCATCCTCGGAAGAACCGGAAAAGCCGGGATTTATTGCCGACGATGACCTCGGGGACGGATGCAACTTTGTGCGGAATCGAAAATGTCAGATGTCGTTACGAAAGGCGTTTGGAATATTCGACGAATTCGAAATTTCCGACGGTGCTGTCCGAAACCAGCCGGCTTCAACCGTACAGCCATTACAGAAAATTTTAATAAATAGCGGAAAATGTGGTCCCAACAGCAGACCCGCTTTAGACGACCATGGACCGATTTCAGCACGGTCAAAGCCGTCGACCGCCCTTCAGTCTCGGTCGAGCTTGACGGAAGTCACGCGACGCAAGTCATCCTCGATGCCACGTCAACAAACCGTTCCACTTTTGTCACCAGAAGAGGACCATGGCAATAAACTTCCAGCCAGATCTTATGCAGATGTCGACGTCCTCTCAGGAAGTCACCCTTCAAAATGCCTGCAGGATAATTCTGAATTTCCGATGACCGTTGGAGATGGGCAGCAACTGGATGAGGTTGGTCATGGAAATTTCGTGAAGCAAAATTGAAAATTGTTATTATCGATTTTTATCTTTTAAAAACATAGACTTTAACCCCTTAACCGTGTATTTAACTGTAACTCAATGTAAAATGGACGGATATATCCGATCCCCAGTTAAGGGGTTAAATGTTGCCTTAGTTCCATATGCATATTGTTAATAATAATAATAATAATAATAATAATAATAATAATAATAATAATAATAATAATAATAATAATAATAATAATATTATTATTATTATTATTATTAGTGTCAGACAGTTTACTATAGTGCCGTAGATGAGCTAATGGCACAAAACAAGGGTGCTTAGTGCTGTGTTGTACTGTGTGTAAAGGTATAAGTGATTCATATAACAGATCCTGGGTACGGGTAGTGGTATGAGTGTGTGTTTTAGTGGTAACTGTGAAATGTCCCAGTGTTTGAGTCATGAAATGTCAAGTGGGTATATTTGACAATACCGATATTTGTCAGATACTTTTGAGAAGCAGAATGAATGCACGCACACAGCCATGTAGGTAGCTATGAAGAATGCTTGTCCGCTAGTGCTGTGGCTTTATTGTGCCAATCGCAGAAGACAGAAGTAGTATAGTTACCGGTACATGCCATTCTATTGTGTAATGTAGGTTTATGACCTCTTGTCACGAGATGCATGACAACAAGAGCCTCGTGTTCTGGTTTTCACCTGAGGATTGATTGATGTTGCATGACTTTGATGACTTGCCACAGCACTATTCTGTACATTAAAGTCTGTTACAAGCCTACATACCAGGGCTGGAAATAAACCTAGGTTTTTATATATAAAATATAGATATGTTTAAAGGTTTTAAAGTTTGGTATGTCAACATGCATAAAACCCTTCTCTACATTCTTGTCCACTTATGCGTTCTGCCTTCTGCGGAAAGTGACGAAACTTTTAAACTTTTAAGAGAGTTTTTCATTTTTTAACTTAGAAACACAGCCTAAAAAACTAAAATTTGGCCTTTCCAGTTTTTATAGGTTTCTTTAAAAAAAACTAGATTCTCTTAAAGCCACTTTTTCCAGTCCTGCTACATACACCCCTACTTGAGAGTTTCATAACATTGAAGTTAAAATTCTATCTTGAAATGGTATTTGGCCTTCGTCACCATCACCATAATGATTTTCATTTTTGCTTGTTCATTTTGGAGCCTAGAAGAGTTTTTATGCTCTATGGACACATTGGTTAACCCCTTAACCGTGTATTTAACTGTAACTCAATGTAAAATGGACAGATATATCCCGGATCCCCAGTTAAGGGGTTAAGGCTTTAGGAGATTAGATTATAATAGGAGATTAGATTATCTCTGCTGTTTCATTTTTCTTCTTCTGTAATTGGGTTTATCATCATGACGTCTCAATGTGATGTACTCATGGACAGTTGAGGACGGTGTCCAGTTTTGCAGAAGTGGGGGTCTGACTACACCCCTTACTCTCTGGATCCTCGCTCTATTCAATGCGAAAGCTAAAGTCTCACTACTTTATCATGTGACTCCAATGCCAGAAGGGAGTGCTTCTTAGTAGATATATAATATAAAAGGCGCTATACAAATGCTACATTACATTACATTACCCCTAAAAATTTCAAGATTTTGTATTTGTTTTTAGCTGGGCAAATTCAGTACTTGGTTGACCATACTGGGATCAAGTGGTGAAAGAACCAGTGGGAGGGAGGTGGGGGTGTAAATAATTATGTGGTGTTAGACTTCAGTTGACCTTTGACATTTTCTTTGAATCACTGAGGTCAACAATGCCTTGATCCAGGTTTAATTATCCTTTAAGCAGAGACTTTTGACCTCATTATCAAAGGGAGGCTGACCTCAATATCAAAGGGAGGCTATAAAATTGTAGCAAGCAGCAGCTTCACTACTGCTTGCATTCATTCATTGATTACCGGTAGTCTGTGTTGACAGGACATTTGTTTACATTAGATTAGCTAAGGTGTTGGATATGATGGGGAGGAGATCAGAGAGATGTTTAACCTTCACCATTGGTTGTCCACTATGCAGAAGTATGCAATGGAATGTAATCTCTTAGAGGCCTCTATAGTAGGGTATGTTTCATAAACAATAGTGCTACAAAATCACTTGAGCTTGGTGTTAATCTGCCCAGACAATGTGCTACTGAGCATAATAATAATAATAATAATAATAATAATAATAATAATAATAATAATAATAATAATAATAATAATAATAATAATAATTGTAATAATTTTAATAATTTTAATAATAATTTTAATAATAATGTGGTTTAGAGTGGTTCAGTAGGATCTGTCATGTGTGAGAACCACCATGTTCCACCTGACCATTCATTCACATTATGGTCTTGCTGTGTAACCTCATTCTTTGCCATCCTTGTCCTCTGTGTAGGTTTGTTCCTGTATTCCTCGTTCTTTGTCTTTTTGTCTTTCAGTCTACAAATAAGAAAACTTTACAGTATACACATTCTTCATGTGTCATTCAAGCAATATAAAGTTTGAGGTTGTTTTTCTATTGCATACAACTGGCAGAAATGCAGGGGCATTGCACAATAACTGTAGTTGCATAAGCTTTATATTTTATTTAGTATTTGCAAATTATTCAGTTATTTTATCGCGTTTTTAATTCTTGGCTTCGTTTTTCTTTTATTTTGTAAATATGTGTGTGAATTTCCAATTTGAATTTTTAGTCAGAATTTGAATATCATTTTCAATATCAAAGCCATGTTGCTGACATTTACAGAACTGATGATTTGATTGTCTTTGGTGTGTGTTTAAAGTCTTGCAGATTTGTCAAGGAAAGGTGTGAAGCTGGGAAATTTGAAGATCTTGTTCACAGTCCAAGGCCTGCCCCTAAGCCCTCCATCAGCCACTGGTAAGTGGTCCTCCTAGATAGTGTCAAATGTTGTTTGTATTGCATACCAGACATGTTATGATATTATTTGCTCTGTTATAGGATCTGATTTCTTTGATACTGGAGACTGTTGACTGGGTGTGAATTGAATAAAAAGCCCTTGAGGCATAGGCAGATTAGTGAGACCCCAAAGAAGGACACTGAGCAATATTGAGACAGATTGGCAGAGAGACTTGAAGAAGGACATTGCTGAAAAGCAGTACAGAACCTATCACTGCATGCATAGTGCAAGTGCCATGGAATTATGGATAGATACTGAGAAGTGAAGCTGGAACAGACAGACAGACAGACAGACAGACAAGGAGCAGGACAAAGAAATAGATCTAAAGACATTAAGGAATGTCTAGGAAATTCTGATGGTCTTTATTTACCTCACATTCCTTAATGAGTGAAATGTTAGTGCCTTGTGGCAATTTGCATTGCATGATGTATTGTACATTTTCAGCGCCCAGTTTGCAATGAACCTTAAGAGCATTTGTTTAGATCATCGTAGGATTGTTGACTTAGGCATTGCCTTGGGCGTAGCGCTATATAAATTGTCAAAGATAATAATAATAATAATAATAATAATAATAATAATAATAATAATAATAATAATAATAATAATAATAATAATAATAATAAATAATAATAATAATAACAACAACAACAACAACAACATTGACTTTCTCTGCCTTAATGGCTTTTACAGGTGACCAAACAAGATTGTTTATTGTGACCTTTATGAGTTAACTGCCTTAGGCAAATGCAGATCACAACTGTTTTTTTATGAAGTTTCAAGTAACACTTAAGATGCACTTAGAAATCCTGGATAGCTTCGAGTATGGCCTGTGTTGGCCTAATGTTTAAATTTTTAAAAATTTCCTTTGACTGCAGAGTGAGTCAAGCAAGTAGGCTACCGGTAACTTCTGCTCAAAACATTTGTGAACTTCCTCCTGTGTCTAACTAGGTCTGTTTGTGTCTTTGTATTATGTCTGTATGTGCCCCGTGTGTGTGTGTGTGTGTGTTTATCTTTCTTTTTTTCTGTTTTTGTGATGTTGAGATTCACTTATGTGTAGGTCTGTTACTATGGTTTAAATTGAAAAGCAATTGCATGTCTGACTAATATGGATGCTGACTGAGCAGTATTAACTGATCTAGATTATTATTATTATTATTATTATTATTATTATTATTATTATTATTATTATTATTGTTACATGGTTGTTAATGCACATTAGGTCATTCACCAAGTGAGGAATCGTATTTCGGGCTGGAAAAGTTTGTCAAATTATTACCAATCTTGATAAAATATGTGCTGAGTGACCTGTTCAACTATGCATTGGGGATTAGTTCAGCTAAATTTGACGCAGTTATAGCCAAAATAAAAAGGGTTTGAGATTTATTGGCTCACAGTATATGTGTGTGTGTGTGTGTTTGTGGGTGTGTATGTACATACACACACTTTTTCACATTTTAATTTTTGTCACACTATGTGCTACCATGAAAAGATTTGCAATTTTAATCCTCAGGAGTGGTTCTACATGGAAGGATGACACTGCCGAAGTCGGTCCGGCTGGCACAGCCTCACCGCCTCCTCCTGTCCTTCTACCTCGAAGGCACAGAAAAGGGAGTGCTGGAGACGATTGTTCAAGTGCAGGATCTGCGCCAGGCGGCGCGGAGTCGTACTATTCTGCCGACGCGGACGAAGAATCAACTCTGAAGCGAGATTCGTACGCACGGCAGCTCAGACAACATGCGCACCGTGTTTCGCGTTCCGGGCCCTTGGTCGCAAGCGTTTCGCACTCTCTTCACCAACCGACGCCTTCGTTGGCGTCTGACGGTGGCACTGACGGCGCGTCGTTGGCTTGGCAGGACCCAACCGCCAGATGGTCTTCCATTTCTGGAAGGCTTCTGTTGTCTTCAAACAAATGTTTGGGAAAGTCATCGCCTGGTGAAGAAGTCTGCTATTCTGATCAGACAAGGACATCTGCACAGTTAGTTGATGATTTGACAATACAGTGAAACCCGCTTAATTGCATAGGTGCCGTGCAAGCCTTGCTTATGCGATTAACTGGGCTATGCGAATAGCCGGGACGTTTGCTAATGAATTGTACGGACAAAACACTGGTTCGGGTTTTTATGTTGTTATGCGATTATGCGGGTTATGCAATTAAGCGGTATGTAATTAAGTGGGATCCACTGTATTTATCCAGTTTATTTGGTTATATTATAGCGTTAGTTTAGCAGAATTATTTTTGATGACTAATTTTGGAATTGATTCATGAGGCATGCCGTTTTCATTTATTTATTTATTTATGACTGACAATTTATATAGCACAATAAGCATGACAGAAGGTCAAAATCAAGAGCACTTTTCAACAAATTATGAATTTCGTGACCCAAGGCTGAGACAAAATCGAATTTTACCCAGTTATGCTCTGCATTAATCTTACAGAAATCTGCATGTAGTTGTTTTTTAACTTGTTGATTTATTTATTTATTTATATATTTTCTGTGTGTGCTAGGTGCTATGAAATGGATCAGTCAAGCAAGAAGTCCAATGGTTTCCAAGGTATGACTTCTGTTGACGTGCCAAATGTTTCCAGAAGTAGCGTAACAGCGAATACGGTCTCATCTGTGGATTTCGACCAGAATTGTTCCATTTCACCAAATCCAGGGGATGAATTGCTCCCATCTTCTGATTTTTCTCGCAGAAAAAAACATCCCAGGACCCCAAACGAATCGCCCGGCAGTTACGGTGTTTGTACCAATCAAGGCGTCCCAGTTGGCGCCGCCCTTCTTCGAGCACAGAACTTCAGAGACGACGCAAAGACTGTTATCGATGATCGGGGTGTATCCTACGCCCCAGAGGCTGAAGATGGGGTAAGATATCGTCCGATCGTTACTGCCCAAAAGAAGAAAAAGAAAGCCGACTTGGCTGTAGTTCAGCCGAACGTAAGACTGACCGAGTCGTCTGCTGCCCCCGAGAAGCGCGCTTCATCGCCCCCATCTGTCTGCGAAACGAATGTGGGTCCGAGTCCAAGCAGACTGGGAAAGGTCAGGGGTTATCCGCGGCCGTGGAAGCCGCCCGGCGAGCCAGCGTATGACCGCGCTGTCGCAGTTCCGTTTGAGGTGAAATCAAACGAAAAAGAGGTTTCTTTCGAATCGTCAGCTCGTGAAAGACCTTTTGTTGACGCCCAGCCGGTCGAGATGGAAAACGAACCATCTAGGTTTTCGAGGTCTGATCGCCCAGTTTTGAGCACTGACGGACGAAAACAGAGCGATGGAAAGAAGCACGTTATGGACGCTAAGGTCGACGACAACAGGGTGCGGTTTGATAGCATTTCGGGCGACCGGCCGCGTTCTTTTCTTCGCCAACAGTCGCCAGACCAGCAAAGGCATCCAACAGAAACTATTCTGTCTTCAGAAAAGCAGCATAAAACAGCAGCAGATTACATGACCGGTTTATTCACAGGGGCAGAGGAGGACGGGTCGACCATTCATCCGGACGCGCTGACCCGAAATTCGTTCCAGCGTGCTTCACTGCGTAGTCGTTTGATGACGGCCAAGCAGACAAAGAATAAGACAAAGTTAGTAACTGTAAACAAGATTTTAAATTCAACTGACAGTATGCTTAAGTTTGCCACAAAAATTTTTAGGAAAATATTTTAGATAAATGAAATGGTAAAGATCTAGGTAAGTAAAACTAAATTATCACAGATGAGCATAAGTTACAGTGTGTATGTAAAACTAAAATATCCCAGATGAGTACAAGTAAGTAAACCTGAAATATCCCAGATGAGCATAAGTTACAGTGTGTATGCAAAACTCAACTATTCCAGATGTTATAAGTTACAGTGTAAGTAAAACTAAAATATCACAGATGAGGACCAGTTACAGTGTACGTAAAACTAAATTATCCCAAATGAGTATATAAGGTCAGTGTAAGTAAAACTAAAATTTCACAGATGAGTACAAGTTACAGACTTACATTGTATGTAAAACTAAAATATCACCGATGAGTATAAGTAACAAGCCCTTTCTTTTGTAGAACCATTACTTTGCTGCATGAGGAGGATACATCTTTGCTGGATGAACAGAACGTAGCTACATCTCGAAACTTCTGCAGAAACTCTGAGAATGACATGCAAGATATTTCCAAAGAGGAAAAAGTTGGTTCGATGAGTACATTTAATATGTATATCAGCAAATTTTATTATTTGATCATCTTTTAATTATTATTATTATTATTATTATTATTATTATTATTATTATTATTATTATTATTATTGCATGTTATTGGCAGTGCAAAATTGAGGTTTGAGAAGAATTTTAAAAAAATGTATTAGCAACTGGTGATTTAGTGGCCCTCTTTTTGAAACAACTTGAAATTCATCTCTTTGTCAATATGCTACATTCGTTACATTACAGTAGACAATTTAATTCTTCCATAGTTAACTTTCAAATTTGTTTTGAAAACCTGAATTCATAAAGTAGAAGCAAAGACTGAACGATTTAACAATTTAAATTAACTAAATTATTTAATTAAATTATTTAACTAAACTAAATTAATTAAATTAATTTGACAATTATTTGCAGCTTGACCTGGTAGCTGTTTTGGAGAAAAGTTGGAAGGTCTTGAGAAGAAAGACAGCTGCTAAATGATGAAATCGTTGAGAACAATGCTTTGGGAAAGAAGGTCAGGTCATCTTTAGAAAAGAATTTCATTGGTTATGTTCCTCATGCCCCATAAACACCGTTTTATCCAGATTTGTGACTAGAACTTGGACGTGCATTGTTAACATTTTCGTGTTGAAAATTTGGCTAAAGATGTGAATTTTTTAAAATTTATGAATTTTTTATATCGTACTGTCTTGGGGAAAAATATGCTTCTGATTATAAAAGGGTCGTGGTGGAGCAACAGTAGGATTCCTGACGTGCTATCGGATGGTTGTGGGTGGTGGTGGTGGTGGTGATGATGATGGTTGTGGTGGTGGTGGTCAGTGGCATGGCCAGGATTTTCAGGGGAGGGGGGATTACTACCAACCATTCCCGTGACTGAAATTTCTGACAAGCAAAAAAAGGGTTGTCACCTATTATATTTTGCATGGCTAAGTCAGTTATAATATGCCTATGTAGTGTGTGGACAGCCCCCATACAACTATATTCATTTTTTTGCTACTTTTTTTTGCTTTTAATACCTTAAACTCGATTTTGGCACCCCTCCAGCCACAGAATAATAATACACAATAAGAAAAGTTTGGGTCGGCCAGCCAATGGGGGGTTAACCCCCAACCCTCCCCTGGCTACACCACTGGTGGTGCAGGTGATGATGTCGGTTTGATTGTTGTGGGCATTTTTCTTTCAGGTGACGGCAGTTGTTGAGCAGAAACTGTCCATGAGAGAGTTCGGCAAATACAGGTCGTACGTTGACGAACTGGAGAAGGTTCTCTGCCTCACGCTGAAACTTTCCGAGAGACTTGCCAAAGCGGAAAACGCGTTGCTGGCCTTGCCTCAGAAAGCCAGCGATAAGGAAAAGGTTGGAGGGGAGACGGGTCCCGAAGACTTTTGACATTGTGGCGTTAACCATTTTTTGCTGCTTATTTCATTTGCTAATATCGAGTTTCTTGACGACTTTATTGTGACGTGGTTTATTTGGAAAGCAAGGTCACAGATCGCACCCTTGTTTAGCATCTCATTTAAGTGCAGTGTGTAAAGCGCTCTTGATCTTGGCCTGCTGTGACTAAATCGCTATATAAATTGACTTATTAACTAACTAACTAACCCTGTACGGGACCTACCTTTACCTATTCAAAATCTTCGATTTGCCGATGGAATAAGTTTCTGATAATAATATTTCAGACGACTCTTATTTCGAAACGCGACGACCTCGCGGAAAAGCACAACGACGCGCTGCTTTTGAAGGAGGGCATTGATCACCGTCGCGATCAGGTCGACGGCTATCTGCGCAACTGTCTGTCCCGCGACGAACTGAAAGACTACGAATACTTTCTCAAGATGAAGGCACGGCTCGTCGTCGACCGGCAGGAAGTGGAGGATCGGGTCGAAATGGGTCGACAGCAGCTAGAGCTGCTGAAACGTACGGTGGCCTGCAACGGCGGGTCAAGATCGGGCAGTTATTCTTGCCCGAAATCTGACTGTTGATTTGTTCGTGTTGGTTAACAAGTTGTATTTTCCGTGGATCGAGCAGTTGGGTAATTGTTTCGGTGTGTGATTTTCTTAGATTTCGACTCGGAGAAGGTTGGCACTGTTCATTAAAAGGCCTTTGGTTGGCATATCAAGACTCTGGCATGTTGTGACAGTAACAGAATGCAAGCATACTCGGTGTTCTTGCCATTTTTTGAAACACTGGGGCAATAATAATAATAATAATAATAATAATAATAATAAGTGTAATGGGCCAAGTTGAAGAACTGACCACTCTTTAGCTATTTTGCAAATTGAAATGGATTATTTTTAGAAGGTGCATTGAGAATGGTTGTTAGTGTTTGTTGGTCTGGTAACCTTAACTCCTAAAACATGACATCTTTCTTAGTCAGTAATGTAAATGAATAAGTCTGCGTATACAGGTTATGAGAACAGCACTACTAAATTCTGTTGGGTAATATGTTTCGGTTTGAGTGAGCATATTCAACTGGCTATTAGATGATTAATTAATTGTTTTTGTTAAAATTAGAATATAGGGCTAACTGTGTAGAAAACGAGATCACTCGTTTCTTAATCACTATAATTATGATGAATTTATTTATTTATTCTTATTGTTATTGATGTGGAATTTGTCTTATATTTGCAAAACTAAAGATCAAGCATGATGTTGTGTAGCCTATTTTTTGAAGAACCAGAATAATTTTATATGCAAGAGATATTTGCATTTTATAAAAGCTTTGACTTGTTGTTGTTTAATATAATTTTCTACTGGAACAGTTTCTGAAACATTTGTCCAAAATTTAATTTCTCAATTACTCCCTTGAAACTTGCTTATTATGGTCATTGCTCACAAGAAATTTACTACTCTGAAAGTTGTCGACATATTTTTGCGGCATCCAGCTATCAAGTCAATACATGGAAACATCACAGTTTGTGGCTGACCCCTTTTAACATCACAGTTTGTGGCTGACCCCTTTTTAAAAATTCGGAATACCATAAAAACCCTCAAAATGTTATGTCTTTGGAGACTGTTCTACCAAACCCACTGTGGTTTGAACCACTGATATTCTACACACGATTTGAAGAGACTGGAAGTTTCTGAACAGTTGTGGCAAATACTGTGAAGAGTCGTGGAGAACAGACAGCTAGTCCAACCATTAGTAATTTCCATCAAATTCACTTTTCCCCTTACCACTTCCCCTTACCCTCTAAATAAACCTAACCTAGTCTGCTTTTACTCAGCCTAAAAATTTTAAATAAGGCCACAACCTCCGAAGCTAAAATGACCAAAAGTACGCAGTAAAATGAATACGAACGTACAAGTGGATCACGTATATCTCGGTTTATTTTCATAATTATCGCCAAAATGCAGCCGCCTGTTATTTTATAAAGTTGACACACACACAACAAATTTCCATACAGCAAACAACACGAAACGATGCACAGCATAAAAAAAACAACTAAAATCATCCATCTACTCACTACTCAGGCAGCTTAATTTTCCACCTTTTTTATTTCCCCATTTTCTCTGTTATGCCCAGACTCCACAGTCCACATCTTTGTTTATAAGCACTTTCTTTTTCAACTGTTTTTATGGATGAACCTCATAGATGGATGATGTACAACAACAAAAATGGATGATGCACTAACAAAGACCTAGAAAGCAGGGATATTTTTACACCCCCTAACATCCTCACCCCCAATTTGAGACCGACACCACCACCCCCCAATTTCCCCAAATCCGAGCCTGAGATGCACCCTAACACCCTGCAACACCCCCACCCCGAATTTGAGACCGACCCCCAAATTGATAATCCTAGAAATAACCCTGCTAGAAAGGTATATGATAAGTAACTGCTATCATCACTCACAAGTGCTTAGTCGAATTAGCATTAAAACTTACAGCAGTCAACAAATAAAATGTATTGAATTGTTTTAACAAAACTCACAATTGCATGATTACCGGTACTTTTGCTTGCAAACCAGCATCATGCAAAGCTATGTGAACATGGCTTTTGTCTATTGTGAACAACACTGAAAGAATAAATACATGCAACCCCCAAAGTAAAGGTAAATAAATAATTCTCTCATCACTACAGATATTCGGGATATAGGCAAGCAGTGGCGGCAGTAGCTTTTCTAAAATAGGGGGGGAGGGAAGACATCTAACACTGGTATTTTAACAAGTATGATGATCAATGTAACGAGTTGTTCACCTCACCGCAACGTCTTGCTTCGAATAAATAAAACAAATAAAACAATCGTGCTATACAAAGCTTTGAATTGCCACAACGAAAATTGCTTCAACACACAAACAGCTTATCACAATAGCAAAAACGTCAACCAGACGCTATAATTTAATTACATCAATCACAAACACTATCAGACTCGGTTAGAATTCTTGCAAATATTTACAATCTTTCGTTATGAAACATTTACAGAATAAATCGGTTGGTGACGTTAGACCGATCAAAAGGCGTAATTTTGAAAATCGCTTCGTATTTTATCCTAGAAAAGCACTTCAATATTCAAAACTAATTGCCTTCCAGTCGGAGTCCATCTTACAAATACAACCAAAGCACGAGAATCGGATATTGTAATCGCCAGTCACTCATTCCATCTTCATCGGATTATATTTTTCCGTACAATGCCCATAAAGCTAAAACAATTTAGAAGGAATGACAATACATTTAGAAACAAAATACAAGTCATGACAAACAAACCACAAAACAATCTAAAAGATTTCTATTATGAAAACAGGATTTCCAGCATCAGTTTCTCATACGGTGCGTAATTTCAGTGTTACACATTTAAATCATGCCTGTACGTCTGTACGTGTTACACACATATACCGGTACTTTATGTTGTAAGTTCACAGGTAAAATGCTCTCAAAAATCCACGAAATGCCTTAAAAGGACCAACAAACTACTTTCAATATTACTCGTATGATCGTATCCCCAAAATCCTAAATTGGGCTTAAAATGTACGAATTTGCTGCTAGGTAAAAAAGGCGACATAGTTTTCACTGAAATAATAATAAATACACAAAATACATCTTAGTTCTGCTTCAGTCACTAAAAAATGCTGTCACATTGTTGATTCACACAAACAATTGCCCCCTTAACTGCATTCATTCTACATAACACCATTAAAACAGACGGTTTCAGGCCCTTGAGTTAAAAAGATCATGACAACGTATGAATAACATCGTTGTACGGCGACATGAGCAAAGCAAAATTGAAACCAGAAATCCTTCGGTTGCATGGCAGCATACCACGGCATCAACAAGCAAAGACAACTTCAAAATGTCGAAGCCCGTTCTCAACCTCAAACTGCTTTTGCCAGAGAATAGCTTGAAATTACGGTAGTCTAACTGACTCTCAAACAGACCTACCTACAACAGCGATTGATATGTGATAAGTTAGCATAAAGAAAGAAATAACGTACAGCCATTCAAAAGCATAAGACATGCTGGGGATTGATGGCTGTCCTTGCATACTTTAACTTATCTTCTTTTCGAATTGCTGCTTGTCCCTGAGCCAAGAAGCATTAGAATCAATATAAAAAATGCATATCCTTCAGGTTTAAATAACAGTCAAAGTTAAATAACAGATAAGCTTACTAACTCGTCTACAATGTAACAGACTATATGTTTAACCCCTTAACTGGGGATCCCGGACATATCCGTCCATTTTACATTGAGTTACAATGTAACAGACTATATGTTTAACCCCTTAACTGGGGATCCCGGACATATCTGTCCATTTTACATTGAGTTACAGTTAAATACACGGCTAAGGGGTTAAATTAAGTAGCAAATGAGAAACTACATGGCAATTTCTGGCACTGTCCCAAAAGCTGAGTAACATCACACATAACAAAAGGCTTTTAAAGGAGATTCAACACTGTTGGTTTCAAACAACCTGAAAGTCCAAAAAACCTATCAGAATAGGTTCCTATTACTTAAAAAGATGCAGAGTTACACAATAAAATACACGAAACTGTTAAGGTACAATCTGCCGGACAATAACCGGTAATACAAAATCAAATTTTAAAAAATAAACAAGCGTACAGCTGAGGAAAAGCAATGCAGCGATAACATGAAAATATATTAGAAAAAAACCCACAGCAAATCTATGAAAATTATAGCCACATCAACAATTAGCGGTAACACTGCCCATCCCCCCCATCCAAGTAAAAATAAAACCAGTGCAAAACATTAACACAGACATAAACTCTTCTTGTTTACATTTAAAACTACCACTGCCAAAAGCTGCACAAAGATGTCCTCGAATTCTAGAGTATTACAGATGTCCGTATCGGTTTAGAAAACGACAAGTACGTAAGTCAGCATGCTACCGCGCAAGAGCGTACACAAGATTCGAATCCAAAGCTATACCAGACGAGCGCCGCAAAAAGGAAAAGCCGGCGATTTAAGTTTCGACGGTTTGGTTTCAAGACAAAACAAACCTCACAAATAAAAATAAAAATAAGAAGAAAATCTGCAGAAAGGGTCGATCAAGACGACTCCCGAAGTATCAGAAGCGCGTGCTCTTGCGAGATGGCGGCCAGTTCTTTGAGGAACTCTTTGAAGACGACCGCCGAGTAGATGGCGTTTTTCGTTTCGGCCGTGCCCCGGGTTTCCTCGGTGACGCCGCACGACGTCTGCTTTTTCGGCCGGCTGCTGTGGTGAGCGCCATGTCTGCCGTCCAAGAATTTCAGCCGCGACATCACCGATGAAATCCTCGTCTCGCCTGGAACATCAGAGTTGGCATCATTTCAGACAATACTGACGATAACTGTGGCACAGCCAGGATTCATGAATATGGGGGGGGGGCATATCAACATTTTCAGGCCAAAATTCTTGACTAGCAGAAAAGGTTGTCATTTTATGAGCTTTGACATTATATTGAAACTGTAATATTTTATCAATTTAACCCCTTAACTGGGCAACTATTTGTAACTCAATGTAAAATGGACGAGCGTTACTCGGGGCACCCAGTTAAGGGGTTAATACCTAAACGCTCTGCTTCTAAAACATATTGGCTCTAATTTTTTTCCATAAACACCGATAATTAAACGATATACTAAACAAAACAGCTCAAGACCAGAGGACTTAGAATAATAATTTATTGCAAAAGCATTATTATATCGATAAAAGTTTAAAAGTTCCACTGACCCAGATGGGGCTTCAGTGACCCAATCGTCATGAGACTGTGTCGCCTTGTAGGCTTTGGATTCGTAGCGTCGTTGACTGTCCCATTGCATGATGAAATCCTCCATTGTAGGAAGCTGTATGCCTGGTCAAATAAATGATCCTTTTCCTTCACGTTATACAAGAACTCTTCAATGCGGCATTTCACAGTGCTCAAAACCTAAAAACAACACAATTCTTTAAAATAATTATGTTACTATAATAGTTTTCAATAAAATTCCGCTACCTGACTGACTCTTGATATTACATAGCATTGATATTATATCATATTGACATGATAGAATATTGGTATTATAGCACATTTATATTATAGAATATTGATATTATATCATATTGACATGATAGAATATTGGTATTATAGCACATTTATATTATAGAATATTGGTATTATAGCACATTGATATTATAGAATATTGATATTATAACACTTTGATATGATAGAACATTGATATTATATCATATTGCTTTGGCCATGGCTATTTCAAATTTAGACTAAATGCCTAAGAATAAGCAGCTACTGCGGCACTACTCACAAAAGTGCTATATAAATTCATGAGACTTCTACTGTAATAATAATAATAATAATAATAATAATAATAATAATAATAATAATAATAATAATAATAATAATAATAATAATAATAATGGTTTATTTCCAACAGAACATCATACCAGTTTCATACATGTGTACATCAATTATTTCTCATATTAAGCATTTGTTAGAGAACAGAAAAATAGCACAAAGAGAATTACTCCAATGATATCAATCATTATGATCATTGCAATCGTTATAATGTTGGAAAGTAGATACCAAATGAGAACGTGGTTCCCCGTAGCTAGGTATCAATAAGCAAAGTATGTCAATATCGATAGAGAATTACAGTAGGCAGTACAAACATCTTCGACAAAGCGTATCTCGTCACCTGTATGAGCGACTTGACGGATGGCTGAAACACGAGCGTGTGGCTGAAAAGGAGCGAGCTGAGCAGGGCCTGAGGATAGCACGCGAGCCGTGCAACAAGACCGGTGAGCTGTAGGTTGACGTACAGAGTGTTCTGTCGCATCGACTCGACCTTATTCAACACCGCGGTCAAAAAGGGACCTGGAAATATACAAGAATCATCACGCAGTGCCAGTAAAATACCCACATATTTAATAATTCAAGCAAAGTATTTAATTAGCTGCCCAGACAGGGATGTGACTAAGTAACACCACAAGAATGTTGACTGTCTTGCATATAAGTAGTTGGAAATTGAGAAATCTGTGTTACACAGGCCCACATAATAAGCCTTTCCATTTATTATTATTATTAGTAGTAGTAGTAGCAGTAGTAGTAGTAGTAGTAGTAGTAGTAGTAGTAGTAGTAGTACCATTATTATTATTATTATTATTATTATTATTATTATTATTATTATTATTATTATTATTATTATTATTATTATCCAGAATTAGTTCCCAAATTATCTTCTTCTTTCCATGTATTTCCATTCCAACCGTAACATTCTAAAACATGTTGAATCTGCTTCTTTTGGGGGCCTACAGTTATTTATCATGCAGTAAAATTCAAATATGAAGCAGATTATACAGTAAATTAACCAGTATTTACTACAGCAGGTTTTACCACGCAAACAGTCAGTTACCGATGCACGGAGTATCGATGGAGCTGCCCGCATATCCAATCAGCGATAGTCTCGCATCCCTGGACACAGCATCAGCATCATGAAGGCAGTTTTGAGTTTCCGAGCCGACAGTCTGCCAACCTTGAGCACCGGCAAAGCCGCCGTCCGGCAGACCGAGTGAGCCGGTTCGGCCAATCGCACCGCTCGAAGGACCGCCTGTAATGAGATCGACTTCTGCGATAGGTTCCGGAGAGACGCCGTCGTCAAACTCGCCGAGTAGCTGATCAAACTCCGCGACGATATCGCCCGACGACTCCAACCCTTCAGGCAGCGATGTGCGGTTCAACTGGACGAGAAACGAAAGCAGGTCATCGGCAGGCCTGGCGATAGCCTGACTGCTAGACTCCGATATCTCATCGCAGGTTGTAGAGGAATTTGTCTCTGATACTGCGGCCACTCCACGACCACCGACGCTCCGGACAATATCTGAGTACGATGCTCCGATGCTCGGCAGATCTGCGGGAGGCGAGATCGTTGGGCTCGAAACGCTCGGCGCGAAGGGATCCTCGCGGCGACCGTAAAAGGACGACCAGTTTCTACAGGCGACGATGCAATTCTCGACCGAGACTCGAGCCCGCCAGAGATAATCTGAGTAGTTGGATCCCGAGTCGTGCGGATTCTTTGACGATGATGACGTTGAACTGGAGTTGCAGGTGCTGCTGTTAGTTGCAGAAAAGGACGAATATTCACCCGGTTCAAAATGAATGCCATCTCTATTAAAAAAAAAAAAAAATATTTCCACATAACACTTTAAAATCTGTTTCTATGGCCCTCAACCAAGCGTGCAATATGATGGATATGAGGCCAGTGAGCCAATCTATCACCCACCCGGGGTGTAGCCAGGAATTTGGATTTTTTTGGTGGGGGAATAATGCGGTTTGGGGGCATAAATCTTTAAAAACTTCTAAAATCTTAAAAAACACATTAAAAACTTTAAGGTAGACTGATTTTGGGGTATATATACCGATATACCCCCCCGTCGCTGCACCCCTGACTATCACATAGCATGCCAGTTTGACTTGCACAGCATTACTACTGCTACTCGTTTTGCCACTGCCCCCTAGCGAGTGAAGGCCGAATCAATCGTAGGGCTTTGAACCCGCAGTCTTTAGATCTCCAATTCAAGGCTGTTACCACTCTGCCATCTTCCTATCCCTTCATGTAATTACTAATTAATAAAAGTTTATGCAGGGTCCAAATCATTTCAAAATTACCATCAGTTTACTGATAAGACATGCACTTACTGTATGTAACTATAAGCATACTGGTAAATCATGCTCAAAAACAGAATAAGTACATTTGTTATAACTTGCATTGTACAATGTTCATATGTTTTGTAATTAGTCTGCAAATAGTGTCATGTATCTGTGATAACAACAGTGCACAAAATGAACTTAGCAATGTTGGTTGATAGAATAATAGATAATTTATATGATTCAATTCAAAGAGCATTACTGTTATTCAATGCACACCATCAACAAATATCTGTCTTACAAAATAAAAATTGGAGTTAATTTCATGCAAAGTTACTGAAATGTTTATTCATCTGTAGAGTTGATTTCAGAGAAACTGGCTACACTTTGATTTTGGTAAACAAATCAATACCTCTAAGAAGTCTAAGAAGAGTTGGACATATTCACAAAACAGGAATGTACAGGGTGGCGCAAAAAAAACCAGACCAGTCACATTTAGGTTTGCATTCAATATAGGTCCGGTTTTTTTTGCACCACCCCATACAGCCAAGCCAAAGCAATATAAAAACAAATACCTGTCGTCACCGTGGCCTTTGACCTCTGCGGTGACATTCGGCCTGTTTCGAAATGAAAACCAGTTCCGTGACCTCTGAAAGGTCGACGGCGAGGATGAGGGAGATGGAGGAAGAGAATTATCAGTGATTGCATTAAAGAAACTGAAAAAGGTTAGTCGCAAAAGAAAAAGTAATGAAACAGCAACGCCAGAAGTGAACACCAAGCCCCAAAAATACAAAGTACAAATATTATTAAGCCATAATCAAAATTGACCAATAAGCAGTGACGTTGCAAAACATTCTTTTTTTGTGTGGGGGGGGAGATACCCATTCCCGACGCCCTGATGTAAAATTTACTGGTGCATAACAGTTTGGTCTCAAAATGTCTTTTAACACTTTAAAAATTCAGTCTATCTTCTACTAATTTAGTTACAATTGAGTATAGTACTAAAATACGCAAACGCAACAATTATAATCGATAATTGTTCTCCCTATCACGCAATGCTATACAATTTTTTAGACACAACAGTATTTTTGGGCGCTATCTGAGGATCCCAGGGCATCTGTTGCATGATGCCCCTGCTAATAAGGCATTCAGTTCATGTCAACAAGCAAAGATGCTAGGCAAGAAATTAATACAACAGCCGTAAAATTTCAATAAATTTCATTATTAAGTCGAAAATAACATGCAAAAGTTAAATCTCAGCACTCAAACGCATTAGAAACAATGGTGACCGATGCCAAGCACATTGATATAATATTTATATAATGTACAGGGTGGCGCAAAAAAACCGGACTAGTCACATTTAGGTTTGCATTTAATATAGTCCGGTTTTTTGTGCCACCCTGTATATATACATAAATTCTGCTGGTGCAACCTACCGGCTGTCGGGCTGAAACCTTGCTGCCGTAAGCTTCTCGTCTCCATAGCAACCGTCGCCGTGGTTATCCGGGAGGCAGACGGAAGGAATCATCGAGGTGAGTTTTTCGGCCGCCTTACAGTAAACATCGATATCAGAAACGGAGCGCTGTTGGCTGACCATTATGTGAGTACAAGGTAGAAGATATCTATGCAATGAAACACAGATGTGGGATTTTCGCAGCAATGTGGCAAATATAGCGGCAAACAAAACACGAACATAAAATTGTTATATTTCATCATATTTTTTAGATACAAATTATACAAAAACTTTGTCACTTTACTTGAAGATGAGCTGATACATGACATCTTCGCAATTCAAGTCAACCAATGTTCGGAACAGGGTCAAGGTGACAATGCACAGCTGTGAACAAACATACACAAATATCAATCAATCAATTTATCAATCAATCAATCAATCAATCAATCATATCTGGCAATACTAACAGTAAGTCATGTCATGTAAAAGTCATCATTCCTATGCGGTGGTTGAATTCAGAAAGGCTAATGCACATAATTATGTTATCTAACCAAGATATTTTTAGTCTAATAACTAATGGAAAACTATCTAGACACTAACTTCTACATGTAACTGAAAAATCACCAAAATAAACGAAAAAATGCAGCTCTTTCAAAATCTGATAAATGCACGATTAAAATTTTAAATTTCAAAAAATCAAAAGACAATATTTATAAGTGAATTTCCGGATTTGCATGTTATACTGCTCAATGTTATATATTCTATCATTGATGTAAAGAGAAATAAACAAATGATTGATTGATAAATGATTGATTGATTGATTGATTGAATAACCCTGCACTTATTTCTGATGGAAAGCCAACTTAAAAACAATTCAAATGATCAACATAATTAACCAAAGATCGATAAAATCGGATAAATAGTTGCGTAAAAATCTAGCCGCTTCTTCGCGAAACTGAAAACACAGAAAAGTGAAAACATAGAAAAGTGAAAACATAGAAAAGTGAAAACATAGAAAAGTGAAAACATAGAAAAGTGAAAACATAGAAGAGAAAGATAAGATTTCTAAAAAATTTCCGGTACCCTTGTGCTTGGGCTGTTGATGCGATGAATCAACGCCTCCAAAACCGTGACGTCCTCCATCTTCCCGAGCAGAATAAACTTGAGGAAAGCCTGTAGCAGACGCGGCTCTGCGATCTTCCGGATAAAGAGATCGAGATATGCGGTTACGGCGATCGCCTCTTCGATCCCACTCTGAACCTTCAAGTCGATTCAACATCAAACCAAAAGCTAAAGTCTTGTCATCATCATCATCATCATCATCACCACCACCACCACCATCATCATCATCACCATCACCATTAGTGAATTGCCTCAATTCTAATTCTTATACAGTAAAACCCGCTTAATTGCATAGGTGCCGTGCAAGCCTTGCTTATGCGATTAACTGGGCTATGTGAATAGCCAGGATGTCTGATAATTAATTGTACGCACAAAACACTGGTTCGGGTTTTCATGTTGTTATGCGATTATGCGGGTTATGCAATTAAGTGGTATGCGATTAAGTGGGATCCACTGTATTTGTAGAAGCTTCAGATCAACTTATTTTTCAACCAGCAAGTCAACTTTAAATGGTCAAAAATTTCTAAAATCAGTGCATATAAGTAAACATTGTTCATTCTAACAACCTGCTTACATCAAAGGTGGCTTCAAACGTTGGCTTCACAGTTCACAGCAACATATCTATAAGGATTACCTTCAGAAGAGAAGGTAAACTAGAGTTTTGACAAATGCACAAAAGACTTAGGCTTCCAACTAAAAGATTTCTGGCACAGTGATACCATTAGAATATAAAGCATAAAGAGCAAACCAAATATAAAATAAAAATCAAGAAATAAATATAATAAAAATCAAGCAAATAGACATATACAGTAAATAGCAAATCTAGGCCGTTTCTGGGGGTGGTGGGGAGATTGGCCTCCCTTGGAAATTTCAAATTCCACCGGAAATTTTGGCATACTACATCAACTAACAGCAGCCCCCTAGCAGAATTCACCCCCGGTTTTGTCAGTTTCCCCCGCCCGGCTTTGTCAGTTTCCCCTCACCCTCCCCCTCCCGGAGTCCAGGAGTCTAGATTAAACATTGGCCTGAACTGTAGGAAAAACTATTCAGGAATAGGTTATAATAAGACAAATGAACTCCCTGCACCTCAATACTGTGATAAACAATATCAAAATGGTTGGACAATCACTTTCCCTGAACATGGATTATAAATACAAGTGTTTGCAACAGCTAAAATATTGCTAAACGAAAGCAAAAACTCACAGCAGATCAATTAATTATCAATAGCAATTATAAAATGTAGCCAAAGTTCAGACAACAGATGGGTAAAAAAAATAAAACAAAAAGTGAGAGCTAAATACATAGTCAGCTTATTTTTCATCCCATAGTTGATATTTTAACCCTCAAACAACAAGAATAAAGTACACTCAGTTACATTGCATGTAGTTACAGACTATCTGGCAGTTTAAGGGTTAAAACTCAATGTCACTGCATGCCTAAGAAAAACTTTAATACAAGATAAATAATTCCAGTGCATGAAAATATACAATTTTTGCCATAAAACATTTCCCACTGGCACTACACCACACACACACACACACCCACACCCACACAAAATGTATTTTATAGCATGTGAGCATGCATAGAACTAAAAAATACAGTATTGTAAAGTAATGAAATTCACGTGTTATAGGCAGGTATAACATGCAACTAAAACATTAACAAAGCTTCACAAACATACAATCTTGACTCAGATCACCACAACATGAAAATGATAACTATACATGACAGTCAAATCGTGTCTTACCATGTGTTGCAACGAATGAGGCAACTGGATCCAATCCTTAGAAATATCATGAATTAAAAGCTATAACTGTAATGTAGCAATCAGTATACCATCTCTTCTATGGATACATATGCACACACACACACATATAGATAGATAGATAGATAGATAGATAGATAGATAGATAGATAGATAGATAGATAGATAGATAGATAGGTAGATAGGATTGTAGGACATTCTCCCCCGGACATATTCCCCGGACATTACCCCCAGTACACCCTTTGAAATGACACAGCCGGACATAATCCCCCTTTGTTTTCTCTATAAGCTTTGACTATAATCATTACCCACACCATAAACCAGACACTAAACACTAACCCTAAACTGACGACAGCCATGGCATCAGATAACAGACAAGTACCTTTCAAAATTATGATCTATTACTTCTTTGCCGGGGGGGGGAGTATGTCCGGGGATAATGTCCGGGGGATTATGTCCAGGGGGGAGAATGTCTGTATACCGATAGATAGAGACAGACAGACAGACAGACAGGCTATTTTGCTATTTTGTATCACCTAAACATGGCTGCACTCTTCTCAGTAGGATAGGATAACCAGCCCATAATCCAACGTCTAGAAATCAAGTGGTACGGTTTAGTCTGGAGTGAAGGCAAAAATCGATAGTAACAGTTGCAGATAAGAGTTGTCTGAATAGGAGGTGTAACTATTTAACAGAGTACAGAAGTACTCTATGGGAACTAAGAAAAAATTATCAACAACACAGAATTATCACAGAGGCTGAAATGCCAAACAAATCATTTCCCTGGGAGTTGAACAAGGAAAGTGTGATCTTTTCAAAAATAAATATACTGCCTGTGGAATAGATTAAACAATAGACCAGTCAGTGACTGTGCAGATCTGATCATAAATTCTCAGCCTGCATCCCATCAAGTTTTCTTCATATATGATCCTATAAATTTTATGTCTTCAGCCAAACAATACCCATTGATCATCATGACTCATCAGTTATACAAAATTTAATGGCATCCTTCACTAGTAGGCAAATAACCTCCTTTGCCCCACTCTTAAAATATGATGCCATGCAACTCTCACCACCCCATAAATATCAACCACTCATCCATCCCTCAATCCATCCATCCATGATCCATCCACCCATACATACATACATACATACATACATACATGCATACATCATTTGCAGACTTTCTTAGTTTTACACTGAAATCATTCATTAGCTTTACTGTTTGAACATAGTTTTAGATTTTAGGTGTAGACCACAAATCACATGAAACATCTGCCATCTGCTCTTCAGCCTTGACCTATGATAATATTAGGCTGTAAAGGCAAGAATTGAATACATATCAATACTGACAATGAACATTTCCATGTAAGCTCTGTATAGGCACTATTAGGCAGGTGTGACCATAGCCAAAGATGGCAAAAGGTCATTCAAAATAACCAATGGTCATGACCCATTGAACCCCTGACCTTTGACCCATAGATCAGTAGCATCTGATGTTTATAATGTCTTTCAGAACTGTTCAGTCAAGTCAAAACTAATGTTGAGTATTGATTGAAAATAAAAGCATATAACTACCATAAAATAAAATACCTGGTGCCAAAGAACATAGCAACAACAAAATTTGACCAGCAGCACAAATAATCAAGAGTGGCATCATTACCACGGGTCAAAGGGTCTTGACCCCTGACCCAAAGAGCATTGATGACCCCCTTTGAACCCACAACCCACTTACCCATTGCCATCTCTGACCATAACTGATGTTATAGATACTACATGTCCACACTGCACACTATATACACTACAATACAAAGTATATATACAGTACGCTAAAATGTAAAGCTATCCTAAATAACTAACCACAGGTACACAGAACTTTTTAAAATTAGCCATTGCTCACAGATATGGTCACATCAGATCAATGATACCATTTATCATAAAATAAACACAAAAGGATAGTCTAAATGGCTTGAAGGAACAATGCTATCCTCAATAATACTGTTTCAATGCCAACCAGTTCAGCTAATGCATGCTCTAAAATCATGCACATTTAGAAGCTGCATCCAACTGACAGCAATGCATGAAAAATTCATCATTCATCCCGAAAACATGCAAAAAAATCCTATAATAAAGTTTTGAAAACCGAAAACCAACATCAACAAGTCACCAGTACAAAAACGTTACCAACCAAAACAGAACCAGCAAAACTACCTATAAGAAACCAGGGATTTTATAGTAGAACCATGTTTAAAATTTTCAAGAAAAAACATATTTACACATAAATCACAGGCACACCACAAGTGCATTACTGGTAAATAATTAACTCATACAAATGGTCTATTTAATAGGAAGTCTTTAAAAAATTAATTTTGCATATAAAATGGTCCAATACAAATTCCAAAATGATGGTCTGCAAATCGTCACAATAAAGTCTTACGTCTGTAACTGCTCGAAGACCTCGTAAAAAATTACACATACCTTTACGGCCAAGAGTACGGTAAATCTAAAAATCCCTGGACCAGAAAATTAATACGAACCGCATGCCAGATAATAATTCTTTGCAGGAAACTAACAAAATATTTGGGAGAAGACACACAAAGTAATCCCAAATATTCTAACAGGATCTGTGAGAAATTGGATGCATGGGTATAGAGGGAAGGCCTAGGCTCATACCAACAGCAGAAGTAGCCCGTCACCCAACTCACTGCTCAGGTTCCTACTCCATGCGATTGGGTCCCACTGAAAGAGAAAACTGCACCGATTACAAAGAGATCCCTAGTTTAGTAATGTGGTGATGGCAAAATGCATAGTATCAGGTCAACCTGTGTGAAGGCATTGCAGGGAAAATACCATGCAAGGTTCATCCCATCTGTTCAGAGAGACATGGATTTGGGATGCTAACCCTTGTCCTTGAGTCAGTCAAAGTCCTTTGGGGGGTTGGTCCTTGTCCTTGTCTCTGTCCTTGTGGGTATAGCCCTAGTTCTTGGGGAGTCAGTCCCTGTCTAATGGGCTCAGTCCTTGTTATCATCCTTGGCATGGATGCATTTCAGAGATGGATGGGATACATGAATGCATTAATATTCTTGAAACAACCTGCAGGTATTGTTGCATATGACATTTCCTTTAAGTAGTCAACAGCTGTTGAAATAGAAACCCTATAACAATACACCACATGTTACCTTTTCAACAACATGGCTCAACTTCTTTATCAATCTATGTATATAAAGTGTTTATCTAAATTTCTAGTTATAAGTATAAATACGAGAAAAACAGAATTGAGAAAAATGAAGTGAAAGGAACAGACATGTCACCAAAACCAGCAACATTCATAATACTCAAGCGACAAAAATGTAAAAACTGAAACTATTACATTAAGCAATTATTATTAATTGCATTCCAAACAGTGTTGGATACATCACATCAAGCGTAAGACACTGCTGCCAGAGAGACAAAAAGAAGTGTTTAAAGAGATAACTGCTGAATTCTATCCTTAAAAAGACAATTCTGTTTGTTTAATCAACAAAGTGGATTTGTGAAAAACAATCTTTCTAGAAGAAATTAAACATAGGCTTTTGATTGGTTCAAGAAAACAAACAAGTTTTATATTCAGCTGCAGACACGGGCTCCAAAGGGCAGGGCAGGGCAGGGCAGAGGATACAAACCGAAAGTTAACCCCTTAACTGGGCAACTATTTGTAACTCAATGTAAAATGGACGAGCATTACTCGGGGCACCCAGTTAAGGGGTTAAGAAGTTAACTAGTGGATTTATGAGTTGTTTATGCTCAAGATACCTGGAACCACTTAAGAAAAGCAAAAAAACTTCAACACACACACACACATACACACAAACACACACAACACAACAAGTAAAGAATAAAAATGCACTGTCCTTCAATCAATGTTTTTGATTGAATCCACAAAATGCAATGAGATTGGATTAGGTCAAGACCAAGACCAAACTCTGTGACCACAACTTGGGGTTCGGTCAGATGGTCAAAGCGCAAAACTTTCAACCATCAGCGGGATTGTCCTCAACCAGTGGAGGCAGTTAATCCACCCCCCAAAAACATTTTTTAACATCCCTCTCCCAACAAAGCATACATCAGCAAAAGTTAATGGCCAATCACCTGCATATCAAACAAGTCAAATCCTACAACGTTCAAACAACAAACACATTTCTTCTGTCAGAGGCAATACGTCACATAGTGGACATCATAAAATCATCCAGAACAGGTAATTAATCAACCTACCTACCTGGAACAGGTAATTAATCAACCTACCTGATGCAGTGTTGGCCCAATAACAGAAACCAGAAATCCGCTGAAGATGAAATTGAGCAATTGATCCTGTATTGAAATGTGAGAAACCTGAAATAAAACATAGAACAAAGTTTAAGCTCATATCCCCCCACCCAGAAATCTTCCAAAAGAAAAGTAAAAAGAAAAGTTTTCCCATGCGGCATGCCCGGATTTGAGCGTTGGGACCGGTGCTGATCTCCGGTCTCTTAGGCATACAGCGACAGGTGGCATATGCCATTAACCTAGAGTACCATAGGTTACCAGACAAACTTCTAGGCCAGCGCTTTACTTCACAGCGATCCTCATTTTCGATGTTACAATCGCCCTCTAGTGAGTAAGGCTGAGTCGACCTTAGGGCTCCTACGGGGTTTGAACCCGTTCCATCAGCGTGCCTGTCCAGCACATGATCGCTATTGCCATCTTCCCGAAAAGACTCAAAATAAACTCCCACTTGAAATTAAAGCAAATCAAAATGAAAGGGATGTACAGTTGCACACTTAGGGACCTTCAAAAAATCATGCAATCTGACATGTTAAAAAATTTCCTAATTCCTCTCCAGCCACCGAATTCTATGCAAATTTAAAATAAAATGGCACTGACTTTTTTCGGGGGCGGGGGGCATGATGGAGTAGTGGTTAGAATTCCTACAACACAACCAGAGGGTAGCGGGTTCGAATCTGACCCTAGCCAATGCATAGTGACCTTGGGCAAGGTTTTCATCGATCACTTGCTCTGCACTCAATTTCATTCACTCTGCGAATGATATAATGCGCATTAACAACAATGTAATAATAACAATAATACTACCATAATAATAAAATATAATAAATTTGCTACTTTGCCTAGTCAACTGACATGCATAATTAATTAATGTGCATTCCAATCACTCATTCAACTAAACACTGTTAATTACTGAGTCTTGTCACTTAATTTTGTTGGCGTAAACACACCTGGATAAGGTGCCTACCTGTACAAGAGCACTGCAGAATTCTAATAAATTGAGAAACATCTGAAGATCTGAGTTGGCAGCGATATCTTCGTCGGTGATGCTGTGCCAGTCGTCCGAACCGTGGGTCAAAGTTCGCGGCAAAGAGGAGTAAAGACCACTGAGACTCACAACTAAAACCTAATACAAACAAACTCTATGCTTTCAAATATCTTCAAAAGAAACTTCAACATAGAAACGATAATGTGGCACTGCTTGCCTGCTGCAAGAGGCAGCACAGCAAACGTAACCAAAAATATTTGAAAATTTCTGGGAACCTCTTCCAAGACTATTTCAGCGCTACCGTTAGGTACTGTATTAACCATTTTGTTCAAGATTTTACAATCAATCATATAGAATCCATGTTATTTAGTATCTGAGGAAAAATTCACAAATAACGGAAAACAATCAGAATTTTACATTACACTGGTCTACGTCAATTTTGCTGACTTGAAGACAACATGTGATCTTTATGTATTTTGGTGTGCTGAATCCAAAAATCACACCCATTTTCTCCTATCACGTCCAGTTTTTCCATAAAAACGCTGTTTACTGATTTACTGTTTACTGTAATAATGTAGCATTATGTATTATAATTCTTTAGCTATATTGAATATGCAAAAGTTAAGGATGTGCAAAAAGATATGCTTAATATGCAGTGGGCATAACTATTTAATAATACAACAGTTTAATAGGCAGTTTTAAACTGCAGACGTCAGCATTTTATGGATATAGGCCTATATAAGCAGCGTGAAACCGACGGCAGCATTCAGTCGTTCATGAGGCTTACAAGTCGCAGTAAATTTAACCATTCTAACTAGCTTTCTGTGGAATATGTCACCCAGCACCCGAACACTTCGTGAGCAGTGCAGGAATGATCCTGACAAATTTTGCTACATCTGAGGTTGCTTTACAACACCTAAACAAAGGAGATAGGTGTCTGAATTTGTGCATAAAGCTTAGCATGCATATTTCGCAGTTAAATTGAGTGACCAGGAAAACCTTGGGCACCACATAAAGTGTGCAGGACATGTGTTGAAAGCCTCAGACAGTTCATAATGTGACTAAAGGTCAGAGAAAAAGTCTTAACTTTGGAGTTCCAATGGTGTGGCGAGAGCCTCGAAACCATGCATGTTGATGACTGCTACTTCTGTCTGGTAAATATTTCAGGCATGTCCACAAAGGCAAAATCTTCCATCCAGTACCCAAATCTCCCCTCTGCTCTGAGACCAGTTGCTCACTGTGACAAAGTTCCTGTACCTATTTGCACTACTTTGGGAGTTTCTTACGAAGATGAATTTTGTCAGTCAACAGACACCGATTCACGAAGATTTCGTGGCCTTAGAAGTTGACGCTGGAATGCACCAAACATTCAAGCAAGCTGAGTTTAATGACCTAATATGAGACCTAGATCTGCCGAAGCCGTCAGCAGAGTTACTGGGTTCAAGACTGAAGGAAAAGAATCTGTTCAGTGTTGGCCCCAGGAACCACGCTTATGTATCATGGCAGAGAGAATGAATCTTTTCAAACATTTCCATTATGGAGGAGGAGTTTGTATACTGCATCAACATCAAAGGACTTTTTGAATCAATGGGATGTTATAGTTGTAGACAAGATGCTTTTTGCGACCTGATTACTGACTTACTTGGCAACTTAAGAGTCGAGAATTATGACCTTTCAGTTAAAAATTCAAGATTGCTTTTCAAGACTGGGAGCAAACATGAGTGTCAAGTTGCATTTCTTTCATAGCTATCTGAACTTCAAATCTTGGAGCTATGAGTGAAGAACAAGGAGAATGCTTCCATCAAGACATCAAGACCATGGAACGTAGATATCAAGGCAGATGGAACTCGAACATTATGGCAGACTAAGTACTGCTGGTGTTTACAGCGTGACAACTGTGACCATAACTATACCGGAGCATCCAAAAAAAGAAGATTCCTTTCTCAAAACTTAAATTTAAGCAACTAGCTATTGCTCTTATTGCTCTCTTGGTTAGAAGACAGACTCATTTTTGGGCTGAATAAAAAATATTACGTGTTATCGGTTCTTCAGAATTTCCTATTTTCCCTTATGTTTGACTTTAACACCTTTAATTAAGCATTCCTAATTTGCGAAAAAATTTGACGTGTTGCATAATTTTTGACTTCATATCTGGAATCAGCACCTCTCAATTGGGTAAAATCAGCAAAAATACCTAGGTCAGCAGAAATTTTTTTTAAAAATGTAGACCAGTGTTATATATACATGCAAAAACTAAGATACATCAACATATCGGCGACAAATCACATTTCGATACCAAATCAGAGTTCGATACGCTACATATCGGTAACAAGGAATTAAGATGCTAAAAGAGAGAAGCAGGAGAAGAGTAACAATCTCTGTACAAAGCCTGCCTTCCCAATGAATTGTTCAAGATGTAAATATTGCAATTTTAAATTTTAAACGAAGAAAATTTGTATTATTACACATCAACTGACCTGACAGAAATCCGTCTTTTCGGTGATGTACTTGCTGACCTCGTCGTAGCTGCTGGATAGCGACATCAACAGAAGCAGGTCATCGCGCGCCTGCTGACCAATTGCGCCGGTCCGGTGAGCAAACGGGACCAGCGTCGACAGGTCGAAAAACTTGCCGTCCGAACCGCGGCGGACGCCGGACTCGATCAGCAGACCGAGAATGTTCGGATTCTGAGTCACGGCGACGCAAACCTGATGTAGCACGGAGATGAGCTTTTCCTCGACGCCTTCGTCCCTGGTCCGGTCGTTCTTGCAGTCGTCGAGCAGCGCGAGAAGCGGCCGCGTGAACTGTGCCTGAATGAGAAGCAGCTGGTGCGAGTGGCTCATCAGCGTGTCGTAGATGCTCAGCTGGTGCGAAACCAGGCGCGGACGGCACTCCGGCCGCTGTCGGCCGAAAGCCAGTAGCCGGTCGAGAACTTCTTCCGAGTAGAAATAATCGAGCAACTGCGGGTCACAGCCGACCGTACAGCTTTCGTCCGTCAGCAGCTTCACCATTTTGCCGGTAAAATGAATCACAATTTCCGAATCATCGACCGCTGACACTCTGCTGAGAGGTTTCTCCAAAGGCTGAAATGTTCTGCACAAAATGGCACTTGCTTCGCGCCAGAAGGACTCAAAGCTCTTAAGGTTTGAGACAGGTTCGGATGAGATTGATGTCCCACGTTCCCACAGTATAGTACGATGCTGCAGATTATTATTAAGTATTGTGGCCTCCTTTGAAGCAAAAGAGGCAAATTGTGTGCGAATCCAACTCATGCTCCAAAAGGTCCTCAACAATATCAACCAGAAGGAAGATAATCCTCAAACATCAAATGCAGCGCAACAGCATCACTGCAAAGCTGAAAACAGCATTTTAAAAAGACTGTTTACAAAAATCTTAAAGGTGCTGACAAATAATTTCAACTTGGACCATACGGAGATAACAAGCAATCAAAAAATTTCACGACAGCAAACTTTAAATCCATGTCAGAACAGATCAAAATGATGATAAACGGTACATAGGTACATAAGGTTGATAAAATAAAAGTTCATGCGAAATGACTTCTGTCAGCCTCTCGGAACATATAAATTCCTTTGATCAATATGTCCCGTCAACTTGCATGACGAGTCTCAAACAAATGCGCATAACTTAGTGATATAAGGGTCTTATATGCCTAGAAATTATAACAGAAAAGGACTGCACTGACACTGAATCACATTCCAAAGCCTGCCCCTGTATTATAACTTGAGGTGTAAATTAGATTGCCACCGTCATAAATTGTCACTGTGTAAAACAGTTCAATCGTACGCACTTTACACTTGCGACCGCCTAAAATTGAAATTAACCGTCTAAAATCGCAAAAGAAATACACCGAACCATAAAAATAACGCAACAAAGGCATTTAAACTCACCAAAAAACAGTGGAAGATGCGAAAAATACAGCCTTAGATAGCTGATAGCCATTAGAAAAATTTGCGCCACATAAATGTGCCTCTGATTATTGCGTTAAAAGATCATCGAAGAAATAAATACAGAAACAGTAGTAAACCACTTGTAATGATAATAATAATAATAATTATTTTTATTATTATTATTATTATTATTATTATTATTAAACATTGTCTCGACGTCCTTCGATAACGGATCGTCAAGCATTTAATCCAGCAGATTTACGAAAGCATGGAACGCTGATATTCTCTTAAATAATCCTTAGTCTCATTCAGTGAACTTCTATGGCGCCACTTGATCAATGCCTAGGCATAAGCCTAGGTAGTGCCAAATCCAATCTGAATTTTAGAGTCAGGTCAAGCCTGAAATGTCAGTCTGATCGGCGGGGAAACAATCTAATGGGGGTAGGCTCTATCTGCAGAGCGTCAGACCTAAAACCGGGAGATGTCCTCTCAGTCTTGATTCAAAACACATGCGGTCAGAGATTTTATTTCTCAAGCAGTCACATTGTCCAACGGCAGATCAGAGTAGAAGACAAATTGGTCTGCGTAATGATTAAAGTTTTAAGTTTCGCTGTGCTCTTATATTTTAGCGGTCATGTGACTCATGTCATTGAATCCGCATAGGCTGTCACCCAATTAGAAACGCTGGTCTGGTTTTATATTAAAGCCGCAACTCAGTTGCCTAACTTGCCTATTGCCACCAGCCAACTGCCATTTAGCGAATAAAGGCTGAGTCGATCATTTGGGCTCTAGCGGGAGTAGATACTGTGTCCCTCAGCGTGTCTCCCTGAAGAGTGATTGTTGATGCCTGTGTTTTACTTACTTACTATCGTTACACTTGGAAAACTTTGGCGAAATTGGCGTTGAACTTTTGCAGATCATGGTGGTCAGATGCGATTATGTTCTTTATTTTTAAAATTAAAAACATGGTATTTGTTTTTATTTCATCGAAATTTTTGAGAGGCGATATGGCACCGACTCTTATGAAAATGTATTAGAGGCATTTAATATTAAACGGTTACTTTTTATAGCGCTGTTCCGTAGTCCTTATATCAGAGCCCTGTCGGTTAATTTTTGTAGCGCTCTAACATTAGGCAGAGTTTCGGAAATAGGTGAACCACGCGCAGGTTAGGGTTATGGAACTTATGGGTTAGGGTTTGCTTGCAGAGCTGACCATAACCCAAACCAAGCTACTCCTTACCCTGACCCTTGTTTACATTAATGGATGCAAAGTAAGTGGTTTTAAAACTTTTAGAGCAAGGACCACTCACCCCTCGCCGGGTAATAGCCAGGACCCGTGTGATTAAAAACAAAAAATGTGCACTTTAAATTTAGTTAAAATGACAGAATAGACTGAAGAGTGGTAGACTATTTCAGCAGTTACAGTGCAAGCTTGAATATTTAAAGTATCACTGAATGTATGTTATTAGAATTTTTATTCAGGTTTCAGAATGCTCCAGCCAAGCCCAGGCTTTTAGCTTCATAGACTTCTTATACTCTTTGGACTAGAGTTTGAAGACCACTTTAGTAAATACTAGTTATTTGGGTATTTGCTTTTTATTTTATATCTTACCCAAATCTATATTCAGTGTACTTATTTACCAGTAATTGATGTCTCTATTTTGGCATACTTATTATATTGTTATATTATTATTATTATTATTGTTGTTGTTGTTGTTGTTGTTATGATCATCATCATCATCATTATCATTGTCATCATTATAAGATATAATTATATTGTGGTTGTTTCTTTTTGAATGTGTGATAAAAAAACAAGTGCTGTCATTTGTATTGTTGGGTCTTTACAGTGGATAAGGAAATATAATCAATAGTTGACATAATTTATACATCTGTGTATTTCATCTATCATGATAGTAATATGATTTCAAGTCAGTAAGTAATTTATGGGTTTCAGAGTGTATTGCTTGTCATCACACAGATGTTGGGATATCTGTGGCCATGAAATTCTACTGTTTAGTGACTTGCTGATTAATATGAATTAATAAATTATTCGTGATAATACGAAAATCAATTAATTAACAATAGATGGGCCTACAGACCACTTTATACACACAAAGTAGAAGGAGACAAAGAGCAAGGAAGACCAAGAAAAAGATGGATGGTTAACATCAAAGATGTTTTAGTTTAGGTTATGGTTGACTATTTGTGTGCAGCGCCCTTGTCGTAGGCCTTAACCTAGTGCACGGCGCTATAGAAATTGTCTTGAAATAAATAAATAAATAAATAAATAAATAAAAGAGAATCTGGAAACTACGAACATGACAATTGTAGAAGGATGGAGATTGACACAAGATAGAGCATGGTGGAAATGTTCCATATCTAACTATTGCCGCCATGCAGGCAGAAAGTGAAGATGATGATGATGATGATGATGATGAAATCAATTAATAAAAGTATTAAAATTAATAATAATACATAATAGCTGTTTGTTGTGCCAAACGTTTTGTCTTTGTTTATCTTCCAGGTCTGATAAATAAGTTCTGTGCAGTGTGTTATTTTTGGGGGATTTTAGGGAAAAGAAATAGAAATGACATCTCGTGCAGGATGACACGACCGTTCTTCTGCATTCTTCGACACCGCTGTCGAAATGCGATCCTTCTTTTGGTCGGAATTGCGACCAGCTGTCTTGTGTTTCTGGCCCTGAGCGATAACTTGCCTGGTCTGCCTTTATCGGACGCCGTCGTTCAGAGCCAGTTTATCATCCGCGCGGTAGAACCCGATCGTGTTACGGTTCTTCCCGCGTCGCAGAATGCACACACGGACATAGGAAACAAAGACACATTCCAAATACGGATGGTAAATAGCAACGGCACGCGATTGGTTGCCCAGAATCTCAAACGGCTTTCGTTTATCCGACGTGACTCGATCAAGCCGAACTGGAATCGAGCACTGTACTACAACGTGTCGTCCACTCCGGAAGTTTTCCTTCGGTGGAGAGATGGAAAGCAGAATATCTGCGACGACCGAATGGTGGTGGCTTACGATAACGAGTTTCTCGAGGCGAGAGACATTGTTGTAGAGAAAAAGTTTTTCAAGTGCTTACTGAAGGGAGGTGAGCTGATCGACAGCGTCATGAACCAGGACGAGATGGCCGAGTACTACGAACTCGAGCCGGGCAGTTTCCAGATCGGCTGCAGCGAGCCGTCGTCGTATTTCTTCAACGGGGAAAACCACCTGACAAAGTGGATGAGTAGCTTTACGGAACTCGACGTAACGGCCAGAGTCGATCACGTCGTTGCGGATTTTACGATCGCCGTAACGCGCTACGAGTACGCGAACCTGTATCACACCATGACGGACTGGTACAACGCGTTCTTGGTGATGCAGTTCTTCAACCGTACGTCGTTCGACACGAACATCTTGATCGTGGATGCCCATCCTGCCGGAGCTCTCGACCCGGTTTGGAGCCACTTGTTCAACTCGACCGTTCGGCTTTCCGGTCTGGCCGAGAGGACCCGATACAAGCAGCTGGTTTGGGGCATTCTGGGTTATAACAGCCTGATGAGGACATACGTTTCACCGAGCCCGCCTTTGCTCGAAGAATTTCGGGACTTCTTCCTGTCCGCCTACGACGTCGACTCCCGGCGGCAGATCGACTGTACTAGACTTTCGATATTGTTCGTCTGGCGGCGCAACTATCTCGCACACCCGCGAAATCCGACGGGTTTCGTGGGTCGCAGGATCTATAACGAAGAACAGCTGGTCAACTACGTCAGGCGGAAGAATTCCAACAGCGTGGTGACCGGCGTCCAGATAGACTTATTCAGCATGCGGCAACAGCTGCAGCTCATCGCCGACGCGGACATCTTGGTCGGAATGCATGGGGCTGGGCTGACCCACGCGGTCTTCCTGCCCAAGAGATCCGCACTGATAGAACTGGTGCCAAACTACTGGTCCCCGATGGCCGAGCACTTCATGGCCATTTGCATGTGGCGCGGTCTCGTGTACAGGCAGTGGTTTAACAGCGACCAACGCGACGAGTACCCGGAACAGATGACCAGGGTACCCCCGCGGGTCATGAACACTCTTATAAGAAATACCATTCGTGAACTGTGTGTAAGGTAGGAGCATATCCATCTGTACCTAATGTCTCTATAGGGTCCACTCCTTTTGTAGGCTCAATAAGTAAGATGAGTTATAATGCACACTATGCTTGGCATATCAGTGTTTCACAACACTGGGGGCATTTTGGTGCACTTGGAATAGGGGTCAGAAAATTAAATTATTAAAGTTAAAAATCTGTCATTGATGCACTTTTTCCTGCTTTTACTGATGGGGAAGTGGTCTATGATGATGTGTTCAGAGTCAGTTTTCTCAGTTTCTTCTCTTTCTACGCTGAGTAGAGAGCAAGATCACAGTTTTTTTTGTTGTGCCCCATTAAAGTGGTGCCCGGGGCTTCTGACATACCCTAAGCACGCCACTGCATAACACCAATGTTTGACATGTCCGGGCACTTGGGGTGGGGGTGGGACTTCAGTCTCTCACTTTTCAGGACCAGCCTTCCCAGTTTCCACAAGCATAAGCTCTGTCTATTGTGTATTATGAGATTTGCTCATCTCTTGAAACGTGTTACATCAGAAAAATTCTACTAAATATTTAAATTTAATTGCCCAGTTCTTTTAGATGAGTGTCAGTAAACAGTGGTTTACACACAGGCTAACTGGCCTCTAACCCACTTGAAATATTATTATTATTATTATTATTATTATTATTATTATTATTATTATTTCCATATAATTGTACCTATTTCACCTATTTCATTTTAATTGTAAAATAAGTAAGTTCTTCTATGGATGTTATCTCAAATACTATTATATTATAATAATAATCTATTATTGTAATAATAATTATAATTAAGTTCTTCTACAAATGTTATTATTAAGTTCTCCTACAGATGTTATTATGTTATTATGTAACTTTCAATGATTTTAATGCTTTGGAAATAATAAATGATGATGATGATGATTATTATTATTATTATTATAGTGGTTTTCATACAGGCTAATTTAGCTTCCTAAACCATTTTAAATCACATTATTATTATTATCATCATCATCATTATTATTATTATTATTATTATTATCATTATTATAATAGAATTCAAAGCAAATTGTTTGGTATGTGGTTGTTTTTTGTATACAGAGCCATGTACTGTTTAAGCATATGTTGGTATTAATAAGATACTGCTGTATAGCAGTTTAGATATAATTTTAATTTACGATTTCCTTCGAAACATGACTGTTTTACTTGCCTAAGGTTTCACTTTTGTTGGGATCTGGCAGTGGCGGCTCCACAGGGGGGCCCGTTCCTCCCTATTGAGTGCCTGACCCCCCCAGCACCCCCATGTTGGGACCCTATACTTAATACTACATACCTAACAACAAATGGTTGGCCCCCATAATTAGAAGTTGCCACCCCAACACCCCCTCGACTTGCCAAATCCTGGAGGCCAGAGTCAGTGCACTTCAAATGCCAATGAGAACTGTAATGTTGCAGTGACAGATTGATGCAAATGCTTCAACATTCTGGGGCATGTGACCCTTTTTAAGCTGCCAGAGCCAAATATACTTGGTTTGATTTTAATTTTTTTATGTATTAACTTAATTTTTGTAAGGTTTTGTTACTGTAATTTGTTATTTGATTTTTTGCTTATATTGCATGTATTAAAAAATATTAAATATATCTGCATGGAAGGAACTGTTAGCATAGTACTTATTCATGTAATGTAATTTTTCTAATAATGCATAATAATAATAATAATAATTTCTGCTGTCCTTATTAAATCATTGTTATGCTAGCTGGAAGAAGTAAATGCCAGACTGACAAAAGGAAGAATTAGAAATAGAAAAATGAAAAAACATATGGAAAGATAATGTCAGCATCAGCACAAAGAAATGAATAGTGGAGAGTGTAGCATGGAATACGGCAAGTTGGATGCGAAAGATGAACTCTGAAGAAAAAAATTGTGGAAAAGACTGGATGCTCAGATTGAAATGTAGTCACTATGCACCCTACAAGGAGTTAACTGAAGGAGAAATGAAAACCAACGAAGAGGTACTGCAATACTGAAAGACACAGGGGCGCCCATCCCCCCTGGCTACTGGAAGCAGCTTCCCCTTCCCTGTGCTACTCTAACGTGATACCAAAACTCAGGGGGGAATTTCCTCCCCTAGCTTTTTTAGGAAGCATTTGCTTCCTCTCCCCCCATCTGTGGGCGCCCCTGGACAGGCGGTTCGCCAATAGGTGCAAAAGAAGGAAGTTGCAATATTTTTGGCATTTACAGAGGTACGGTGATGCTAGGTCAACACTAGAAAGGACAATCCAGCAAGGAATGATGCAAGGGAATAGACACAGAGGGCGACCAAAAAGTAGGTGGCCAGATGATGTGGAGGAGTGGACAAGACTGCAGTTGTCAGCAGCAGCAGCAGTCAGGAAAACACAGGATAGGCATTGTTTGGAGACAGGAAATTCAAGTTGTCATCTCAACTTCAACACATGAGAAAAAAATGATGCTAGCTGTTAACCCCTTAACTGGGTGCCCCGAGTAACACTCGTCCATTTTATATTGAGTTACAAATAGTTGCCCAGTTAAGGGGTTAACACTCCAATCAATAACAAAGGCTGGTGTGTTTCCGATATTACACTTTCGAGACGGCTATTGTCAGGTGTTTATTATTGATCTTTTTCAGCCGATAATTAATTCACAGGTGTTCCTTATTGATCTTTCTTTGAATTTATTGGTTTGTCCGTGACTGTTTGACCTGTCAATGTTGCTATTAATCGACAAGAGAATAATTATTTTTGTTGCTTGACAACAAATATTTTAAAATGGCATCCTCTTCCGTTTTTGCCGACATGTCAACATTAAAAGTGCTCTTGACTTTGTGGCCTTTTTAGCCACGCTACAGCGCTATATAAATTGTCTAGCTACTAATAATAATGGCAAGTATGATGCTCATGTAAGACATAAAAGTCATTGTTAATGCAAACAAATGATTGATTGATTGACTGGGGTAGGAGCTACAACTAATGATGATCAAATAAATGTCTTGACCGTTTACATTTTATAGTTAGGTCTCACAGGTGCTATGAGCCTATGATACTCCTTTATGCCATTGAGAAATTTAGTATGCCATTAAATGGACAGTTTTATATATCTCAGGTTTTACATATTGTACAGATTTGGCAGTTAGATGATTTTAGTCTCAAATTTCTATTTCAATTTACAATAATTGTCTGAATGCTCTGTGAAAGTCATGACTGCAATTACAGTGTATGTGACTATCAAACTTGAGTATTTTTATAGGCAAGACCTTGTTTACTTTTACCATTTTATTATTCTGAAGTACATTACTGTTTTAACTTAGCGTTGGACTGTCAGGATTCGTGGTTTGTGCTGTAATCTTTACACGATGTTATTGTATTGTATACACAGATTGTCAATAACAGTAAAGTTGTAAATGCATTCATGTATGGCCCAGGGTGGAGCCCCACCGAGAAATTTCAGATTATGAATGACTCACAGTCTGTAGCATTTTGTTTCTTAGGAATATGACAGTTGACTTACCCATGTTTTCAGGAATTGTTCCATTATCATAGATTAGGTTTAGGAGCTGTCCATTAATTATATCAACAATTTTTGGGCAATTTTTGACCCCTCCCCTGTCAACTTTCAGTGACCCCCTATAATTATGTCAAAAACTTTTGACCCCCCCCCACTAAGATCAGTGACGGGTGTCCCTAAAAAGTTTTTGCAGCAATGACCATTTCTCTCTTTATTTTGTTCATCAAGTGTCATAATGTGGTGATGACCTTGTTCTTTGCTTGTCAGGCTTGTTTCCATTGTAATAAATAGTATTCCATGAAATTTCCAATTTTTTATCATTTGTAGAAAAAATGAAATTGTTGACATCAACTTCTCTTGACCCCCCTTCCCTGTCAACAACTGTCAAACTTTTCCAAACCCCCTCTGCCCCATATTTTGTTGACGTAATTAATGGACAGCCCCTTAGCAGTTCAGTTGTCTTTGAGATTCCAATGTCTCCTCCTTTTGTTATCATTTTTATAGTGATGCCATCTGGTCCAGCAGCGTTTTTCTTTTTCATGTCCTTTAGGGTACATCCATATAGTACATACGCACTGGGGGGGGTCGGATTTTGGAGATTTTTCCTATGTACGCTATGTGCAAACAGGGAGGGGTGAAAATATGACTATTTTGCGTACGTACTTTATGGATGAACCCTTAGTACTTATGTTACTTCTTCTAAGATTTTAGGTTCTTCTGCATTTTTTAATGATGGGCTTTATTTTTCTGTCATCAAAATATTAGTACTGACTTATGCTTCACAAAATACTAATAGCCTGCTTTGGGCTACATAATTAAAATACCATCAACATTATTGAAACTTTAATCACATAAAAATATGCCACTGATTAGTATCGACTAAGTCAAGAAGTCATCAATTATATCAAAATTTTTTTATATAATATACTTTGAACTTGATTAATAAGCCTACACCATAAACATGTGTATTTAAGCCCAGAGAGACTGGCATTCACTAGAATACATTATATAAAAACCCACATACCTACATACCCCCTATTGAGTGCCTGGCCCCCCAGTTGAGACCCTACACTTAATACTACATACCTAACAACAAATGGTTGCCCCATGATTAGAAGTTGCCACCCCAAGGCCCCCACTTGCCAAATCCTGGACACTGCTACATACAATGGACGTGTCACAGGGTAACGTTACAGCGTATATCAATCTTGATTATCTCTGTATGCAAAATCCAAACATTAAAACTGAACTGGGACAATCATAGAGATGTCTATACTTCATTAACACCAAGACTGGTGAAAGGAAAATACTGTCAAATATCAATTGAAAGCAAGTATCGCAATACTGTGACAACCAAAACCACTGGTGAAACTAGGGTAGGGCAGAGGCCCTGGGCACCACTTGAAGGGGGTGTCAAAAAAACTGTGATCTTGCTCCACTCAGCATAGAAAGCAAAAAAAAAACTGAATTTGAGCACATCATAGACCAGTAAAAGCAAACCAAGGGCATTGATAGTTCGAATCTTAACTGATTAATGATTTGCTAATTAAATTAATTATTTGTTTATTAACCTGCCAATTTAATTTTCCGACCCCCCCCTCCTGCCACGGGCACCAAATACCCTAGGTATGTCACCGATCAAAACACAAAGTAATCTGTTGGTCATACAAACACTACATTCAAACCATTTGTCATAATGTCTGCAGTACGGAAACCAGGTCAAATGAGCAAAATCATGCAAATACAGAAAACAATACTCAAGAAATGCACGACAATGCTTAAAACCAATGTTAACTAATGACAGAAGATAAAAGCCTAAAGCATAGATTATAAATGTTATAATGCAGACTTATTCGTGAACTAATAACACTACAGGAAAACCTGAATAACGTAACATTTAATGATCCACTTGGAATGTGATGTTAGACAGGATACAAAAATTGGCATGAAATCACGTGTGACATTAACTAGGATCGACTGTTGTCGCCATCTAGAGTCAGTTGATTTCGATGGAGCGAAAATGTCATTTAAAAAAATCAGTCTTCCCAATCATCTTCATCGAATGCATCATCGTCATCATCATCATCATCATCTGAAATTAAACATACAAATGCAATGCAAAAACAGTTGGAAAGATAAAAACACAGCCAAGGCTAAATATCAAATCAGACGCCTGTAAGAAACTTTTCACGTTAAAAATATGAGAAGGCTTTTCGAAATCGCAAAATGAGTTGCGATATTTTTTGATACCTGGTCTGAGGGCTGCCTCTCTTAACTTCAGGGCCTTCATGAGGGCGCCCGCAATGCCTTCCTCCTCTGATTCCTCCTTGGGTTTATCATTTGTTGATGGTCCAACCTGAAACGAATACATTTATATGGTTTCAGTATCAACATACATGCACCAACAATAACAGCACACACACACACACACAAGTTAGGGATCAACAAATTATAACAGAGCAATGACATTTTGAATAATAATAATAATAATAATAATAATAATAATAATAAGTTGAGTCGACCACAGGGCTCCTGCGGGTCTCGAACCCGCAACCTTCTGCTCAACATTGCTACCACTCTCCTAACTTCTTGTTAATAATAATAATAATAATAACAATAATAATAACAATAATAATAAATAAGCTTCTACAATGAATTAGAATATACAAACTCGTTTCAGTGCTGGCCCTCCTCCCCGAATAGCAGCCAGCAGGGCGTTGCGTCCATCCGGTTCAGACTCCCCTCCCCCGCCAGACGACGGTTCCACGTGGCGAAGGGTGTTCCCACCACCGCTCTGAATATCGTCCAAGAAGTTCCCTCTTCCGGAAGAGGGAGGGGGAGGAGGCCCAGGAGGAGGTGGCGGTCCACCCATCGGGGGCGGGGGTGGAGGCGCCGGTGGTCCACCCATCGGAGGCGCTGGTGGTCCACCCATAGGAGGGGGCAGTGGAGGCAACGACGACGGAGGGGCCCCTCCTCTCGAGGACATTCCGGGGGGCGGAGGAGGACAAGAAGGCGGCGGCGGTGGGGCGTTACCGCCCGGTAGGCGAGAGGGCGGAGGTGGCGCAGTGCTTCTGCCTGGTGGACCGCGATTCGGAGGCGGCGGCACAGAAGTCGGCGGAGGCGGTGGAATTCTTCCTCCAGGCGGAGGTGGAGCTGAAACAAACGCGAAATATCACAAATCCTGCATCTGTTCCATGAAAATAAACTAGCCCTATGAGAACAGGAACAATTTTCCATAATTCATATCCCAACGGGGCGTGGTGGAGCAGCGGTAGGGTTCTTGCCATGCAATCGGAGGGCAGAGGGTTCAAATCTGACCCCAGTGAACTGCATAGTGACCTCAGGTAAGCTGTTAGCCCCCACGAGGAAGGCAAACAGGGACCTGTATTAGGGCAGAGATCATCATCATCATCATCACCATCATCATCACCACCACCACCACCACCACCGTATCACGATATCCCAAAGCAACAAAGCCAAGTAAAAGATTGCCATGTCGTGGCATAGATACAATCTTAACCCCTTAACTGGTTGCCCTGTGTAACACTCGTCCATTTTACATTGAACTACAAATAGTTGCCCAGTTAAGGGGTTAATATATGCTCTTTTTTCTAGGATACTTTCCAGTGAAGACCAGAATCCTCTTCATCCTTAATACACACAATTCCCATCACCACAAATCAGAAAAAATTTCATCTTGGCCGCATAATTTCGCATAAACAAAGCCACCCACCTGGACCAGACGGAGGAGGGGGAGGTGGCCTGTCACCACCCGTCGTTCTCTGCTGACACTCCTCCTTAAACGCCTGCAGTCCGCCATGTTCCTCGATGAACTGATAGATGAAGGTCGCTGTTTCACTTTCCTTCAGCTGCGACTGTGTCACTCCGATGCCGTCGAAAAAATTCAACATATCCTTGTCCAACTTGTCCGTCTGTAAAATATATTGAAGATGATCTGATAAGGGTCACCAAATGCACAAAATCATTATCGTTGTGTTGATCGAAACGGCACCAAAGACGAAAGATCGAAGTTGGAAAATATGATCGAACAGTATTCGTTGCCACGGCATCCATTACAAATGTATGCATTGATACACTTCCTCAATTTATGTAAAGTGCTCTTGTTTGTGGCATCAAGCTATGTTATAGCGCTATAGAAATTGTCGAGATAATAGTAATAATAATAATAATAAATAATAATAATAATAATGAATCTAGTAATCAAGTTTATACCATCAAGTTCATACACAAGAAATTCTACTCAACTTGGCTTTTTATCCCATATATCCCATCCATCTATTAAAGATCGTATCCATCCCATCCATCTATTAAAGATCGTATCCATCCCATCCATCTATTAAAGATCGTATCCATCCCATCCATCTATTAAAGATGCGAGCTTCATAGTAATTACGACGCCAAGCGAAAATATATCACAAATTCACAGGTTGAAAGTCTACAGTCTTAGATCTGATAAATTCTGGAGAGTGCAGTAAATAAAGTCATAAAAATATATGTAATAAACTGTACTTTAATATAAGGATAAAAAGCTATTGGAAATATCTCGACAAAAAAACACTTCTTACATCAAAAACCTTCTTGTCAGGATCCCAACCGACATGTTGAACGTGCCTTTTTTACAGCAAACACAAACAGCATTATTAAAATGCAATATTGTATCATAAACAACGATAACAATAACAATACCATCTTTACACAACAAAGTATGTAATCCTAATTTGTAACAAAATTTAACAGAATATTTGTATGGAGCTTCTTCTGAAGAATTGCCCAGAAGTGCTACCGCTGTGATTAGTTAATTACTGCATATTGACACAAAGAAATGAGTTTTCGGTTTTATGACAACCTATTTGAAAACAATAATAAACATCAACAAAAAATATGATTAAATGTAAATGAAACATAAAATACAACAATATGAAATAAAGATCATTTCTGTATAATGTGAAATACGGTAAAATCTTGTCAAAATAGATATGCAAAGTTCAACAAAAGTGATTCTACTTCAACAACATCACACTAAAATGAGTTCATCTGTCACGGTCAATATCCCATTATAACTTGGCTCATAATAAAAGAATTTTACTGTACTGACAATAAAAAACAATATCTTGAATTAAGATCAATAACCTGAAATCCGTTGGAGTGCCGATGTCATCCTTCGATATCTTTACCTTCTTTCCTTTACTTCCCTTCTTGTCCTGTTTCAACGTATTTGTCTGAACTGGCACATTGTGGACAGGTGTCGTATGGGATGACACTAACAAACAAAATATTTAGTATATTTAATCAATTCCTTTTCAACTAATTTGTCAATCTATGCACCATCATTAAATGGAAACTACAGCTGTGCCTCTTAGTAGAATTACAAGAAGCACCGTACATTACATCACACTACGTTGAATTACATTACAGGATATGATTTATCTCATTAAGGTATATTTTATGCAGACTTCATAAATTATTCAAGCCTCATTTCTTACTCCATCACTCAGATCAATGAAAAACTGTCTCTGAGTAATAACAGAACTGGTGCTATACAAATCTTGCATTACATTACATGATCAATTACATAAGATATGCTATTGCAATGCTCTTTGTTGAGGGATGTCACTAAAACTGTCATGCACTTATTGTATACGTTTACAGACAGTAAAAGAGTGCAGACAATAAAACAAATTCTCAATTCAGGAAAATAATCAAGTAAAACGCCAAACTGACAACGAGTCAACAGTTGAGTAATCGGTCCGATGATGAATGCCAAAGGATAACAGTTACTAGAACCACCCCAAAATACAGTAGAATCTACCATTTTTCCAAAAATAAATTGTCCCATACTGTAAATTCAAAGATAAAGTACTTAAAAAAACATACCAGAAGAATTGACAATCGCAGAAGGGGGCGAAGGAGCCGGGCCACTTCTTGTGGTCGGAGGGGGCGGAGGCCGGGCCTGACCGGCACCAACGGCACCATTTTCAGTTCTTCTCACTGATGACAAACAGAGTTCAAAACATTATTACGAAAATTAATTTCTGAATGCAACGTTCACAAACAGCCATAGTCACATGATGTCACTCTCTGTAAAGTCATGTTCCCCGTCAGAATCAAGGTCAAAGTCCTTGACCTTTAGAGAGTGAAGGCTTGAATTGAACTTAGGGTTCATGTGGGTATTGAACCCACATCCTTCTGATTATTCCCAAATGCTGTTCAGTTGCTTTAATCAAATGTTTGCTATTATTATTATTATTATTATTATTATTATTATTATTATTATTATTATTATTATTATTATTATTATTAAATCAATAATTTATTATGTGCCATTAGTACCTAATGTCAGGAACATTATAGTGTCATACAATTTAAAAAATGGCTCCCAAAACTTAAATGATTTCAGAACAGATAAATAATATAATAATAAAATAGATGTTTATAATAATAATAATAATAATAATAATTATTATTATTATTATTATTATTATTATTATTATTAGCTAGACAATTTATATAGCGCAATAAGCATGGCAAAATGGCCAAAGACAAGAGCGCTTTACAATACTACATATACCCGATGGTCAATAGGTAAATCTTAAGATTACCTAGAAAAAGTCTGAAAGAGTCAGAGTTTGTAACATAGTCCGGTAGTGAGTATTTATTTATTTATTGAAGGTTAGCATAGAATCAGGTTGTTTAAATGATATTGGAAGATTATTCCATATCTATTGGACCTAACGCGGCAAACAGCCTGACAAATAACTGAATAGTCTCTTGAAACGGTCTGTCTGTCTGTCTATATACAAATCACTCTCAATTGAGTGAAAATTAATTAAATTAAAATGCCATAACTGCTTGGACAAGAACAACTTATGGGTGAACTATTGAAACCCTCCAAACAACAAAACACATTGAACTTCTGTCAACAAGGGTGTAACAAAGTTTTACAAAACACAATCCAATCCAACAGATTTTCTGCCCCATAATTGACATAAAATAATTAACTGGTCCCCATCGATTACAAATGGAAAAGCCAACCTGTTTTTCGCTGTCTGGTCTGCAGTTTGTCAGTTACAGCTCTCTTGAATAATTCTGCTTCAGATTCATCAGAAAAATTAAGTCCAGCAGGGCAGTTCTTCAAAACAAAACATGCAACAAGCTTCAATAAAAAAATATGAATGAATTTGCACCAAATCGGTCACAAACAGCCTAGAATACAAATAAAAGATAACAAATGTCCGAAAATTGAGATCAGTGACGATTACGAAACGGCACGAAGTATTAACAGGTTAAAATTTCGGATGAAATGACTTCTAAAACTATAACCAAACCTGTCTTGTTTGTTTTTTATGCCCGCTATTATTTTTATTTTTAATTTTAAAAAATGATTGATTCAACTGTGCCAGAAAACTATCTTAACCCTTTCGCCACCGCAATCAGCATAACCAGTATGTCAAGAAGCCGAAATATTGACCGTGCGGTGGTCAAAGGGGTAATATTTACCAGAGACAGTTTAAAAGCCAAGGACACAGATGGAAAGAAAGCTTCTGGGAAAATAAATAACAGACTAAACAAAAACGAAGACTTCAGTTTAAAAAGTCCATTAGTGCTCCTTCTGACAAACCTAAACATAGAATCATTATCATATGAAACTATTTTATTGCATTCAAAAGTCACAAGTAACATACTTTATATGCAGCCCTGTTGATACTGCTGTCTAAATAACTGTTGTGCAAATTTAACTAACTAGCCATTGCCACTAATGAGTTGGCAGAGAGCGATTATGATGATGATGATGATGATAATTTTACTGTTACAGTGAACACACAACAGTCATAATTTATTAATATTATTTATTTATAATTATTATTATTTATTATTATTAATATTATTATTACAAACATTTAAAAAAGGCAAGTTCACAAGTTTGCAGTGCAGCAATTTGTACTAACATCAGTATCGAATGTATGGAAATACGGTCGGGGACTTCTGTACTTAAACTGATTGTAGATCTCTTGCTCCCAGAGAAGTTTCTGGTTCTACAAAATTAAACATAAAATGTTTGATCAGACTCTTTGCCATCTATCATACTCACTCCCATTAGTTCTGACATAACAAAACTGAAAGAAACAACGTCAGAAATTATGTAAATTCTTTATTCTAGAGCGTTCGAAATGTCACGAAAAATGGTGAGCTACAGTTTCAATAGGAATAGTACTGTAGGAATAGTCCTTCTGCAGGCCAATGTCAAAGAGGGTATCATTTTTATAATATTTTTGTGGTCTTTAACACCTGTAATACAAGAAACCAGCTATCTTAAGATCCCTCTTATCTCTCGATCAACTTTGTAATCATTTGACAGAGAATTGTTTTCTGGAAGACTTTGTATGGTGTCGTTTGACATAGCTCACTTTTTCGTGGCATTTGGAATGCTCTAGTATAAAACTGAGGCAGAATATATTGACTGTTCTAGTATGGTTTTATGCAATGAAGATGGGGACACAAGAAAATGTGGGTGATTGGGTGAAATTCGTTTCAACACTCTTCTGAATTTTTGCATATCTATAGCCTTCTGTACATCAATCATAGAATAGCAAAATTAATGAAAAAATACAGCATTGGTGTTCTTTGTTGTGATTGCAATGTTTTAACAAGACTTAAAGTTCGTTTTGCTTTGAAATCCACGTGTGTTCACAATTTTTTGAGCAGTACTGCATACTGAGCCACATGAATCTGCACAAAATCAAGACCAGTGGATGGTGATCACAATGGTCACAACTGGCCCCGTGAAATGACGATCACGGTGCAAAATATGCATTTTGGTACTACGGTGCAAAATATGCATTTTGGTACTACGGTGCACAATTCTCGAGCAATAATAAATAATACTAATAATACCTTGATGTCATAAATGCGAATGTAGTACGATCGCTTCACGTTGTCCTTAATGAAGGTGGCCACTCCACAGCATCGCTTGCTCCACTTCTGACATGATGGAGGATCAGCGAGATACACTTGCACAATGGCCGACGCTAAAGACTACAAAATTTTCTTCGGTAAATCAAACTTCTACGATTTTTAATCACATCTCATGAATTAGTAGCAAAGAGCAAAGCTGGAAGCATCCACTCCAAATACATCTATTTCAATATGAATTTGCATTGTAAAGATGCTCAAATTGCTATGCATACATGCAAATCATATATAGGCACAAGCTATACGAGTGAAAATACAGTACTATTCTCTGAATGACTGTACTACATTCATTTAGTAATTTGCTTAGCATTTATATAAATTTTATCAATACATAAGCAGGCATTACACACATAAATAGCATATCAATAAAATTACAATTAGAAAATACAATTTTCCAAACCCATGTTGCTGTAAAAAGAAGTATTGCTAATGCTTGGTTGAGTGGTACAGAGGGTAGAAAACGCCACTGTTAGAGGAATACAGCTTAAATTTAATGTAACTCAAAGTGAGACAGGAAGTAGATAGCCATGCATAGCATATCTCAAATCAAGATACTTCCTTGTTGAGTTCTAATCACACCAAAGAATCTGGATTAAATGGCACGATAAAGAAGATACAAGTGCAGTGGACGAATTTTCACGAAAGAAAAAGGGGGGGTTGAGTTACTCTCACCCACTAAATTTACTACATCCTGTGTAGGGGTCGTGCCGCCAAAACCCATACTGTTCGACGCCCCCACCGAGAGGAGGGAGGGAGGGTCGGCCACAGCCAGTGGAGGGGGTCACCCCAGAGAGAAAACTGAACACTGCACATGTATAAAGCAGACCACGGGGTGCGGGGGGGCAGAGTCCAATCAACAACCGGTCTAATACCGCTTTAAATTCAATAAATCACTTTAAAATACCCCATAAAATCTGACAGTCAGTTGAAAAATAGTCAGAGAAATGCCATGAAAGTCTCTAACTTTAAGCAATTATTCGCGAAAAATCGAGAAAACAAAATCAGGAAGTAACTACTCTACGCGACACTAAAGTTGTCACTAACGCAGCATCGGTTGCCGATCAGTTGGAACAGGGCGTTGTTGTCGTCGTTGCTCAGCAGTTGCGAGGCTTCGTTCGCCGGTCGTCCTCCTCTTCCCTGACTCCCGGCCATTTATTCGCAGTTTGTTTAGAAAATTCCGCAAAAATCAAAACACCCTCGATAACCTCTCGATACTCGACCCTTGGAGGAATGATACAGACCAGAGACGACCATAGACTTTAATGTGTATACTAATGAATCTATGGTGATGACCGCGATGTCTATGATGTTATTAACTCATTATCCATGGCGATGTCACGGGTATCAATAAAGCAAAAGCAGGTCACGAACAGTGGCGCAGCTAGAGCTGCGGAATTGGGGGCGGCACTAAGTCTTCTGCAGGCCGACATTTCCAGTCCAGACTAGGGGCCGAACCCCAGTGAAATATATAAGGTCAGTGCTAGATTCAAATTCTTGAGATGTGGTGCAATTTTTCAGACTGCATGGCGGCACATTGGCAATCCCTGAGCAAAACTATGTTTTCAAGGAAGTAAAATCGTCATGGATTTATATAGCGCTTTCTTGAGAGATGAGCGCTTTCTTGAGAGATGAGGAGAGATGGCTTGAGCAGTAGTGGTAGACTTTGGGTGGCTGCAAGTCTTGGAGATTTTTCCAGAGAAGAAATTAGCAAAATACACGGAAATGCATTGAAGGAGAGGTTAAGCATTTAGTGATTGGAATGTGTATTTCGAAGTACTGTACATTCTTTCGTAAAGCCCAATACATGTTGAATTCTTGAAGTTTAGCATTGACTCTGTTGCCTTTTGTATAGCGGCACAATGGCTTAAAACCAGCAAAGATTAGTCAGGTAATTAAATAAATCATTACCTCAACAACAATCAACTCATAACACCAAAATATGCATAGTTCTTCATTTTAAAAGCCAACTGTAGTACAAGTTGGAATACAATACCGAATATGGATAGAGCCTTATTAAAAATTTATAAATTCAAATCACTTAACCGGCATTGATTAGTGACCAGTACTCAATCATTACACAAAATGTAAACACAAAGCCAAAATTCAGCAAAGCCATAGCATCAATATATAGATGGCACTTAAGTATCAAAACACATTTTCAATTCATTTTGTTCAGTACATGAAATTTAAGTAGAGATGAACAAAAAACAAACAAACACTGAATAACGATACTACGACACTTCACATCCGCAGTTCTTGTTCCGTCTTCGTTTTTGTCGAGAAGAAAGTTAAAAACAGTTCACAGGACGAACGTGCTGCTATTACGGCCAAAAATTGGCCAGAAACAATATCAGTTCCAACCGTAACCACTGTTCGAAATGCAAAATGACTCGTACTCTGAAAAATTTGGCTTCGGAGTTCAGAAACAGACAGAAAGCCAAAAGCATTTGACGGTTTCGAATCAGGGAATAGCTATTCGTCCACTTGTGGTAACCAGAAAGCCTAAAGAAAACACAAACGAGCATCTGTAATTCACACAAATATCAGATTTCAGCCTGACTGGTAAAATTATAGGGCCAGTCAACTGTTCCTTTCTTGAGTCAGCTCTAATTTGTTTTTTTTCCAAAAGGAAAGTGTCATCTTGATGGTACAATTTTATATTGATAGATTCTGTTCTTAGATAGTAAACAGAAGCACAGACAGACAGACAGACAGACAGACAGACAGACAGACAGACAGACAGACAGTCAGTCAGTCAGTCAACAACAAAAGTGCAAAGTCAAATTATAGCAGTAACCACCTGAAGAATTTTTACACAGAATCCACAATCTCATCATTAAATGACAGAATTATACCAATACAGAATCTATACCAAACTACCGGTATACCAATTTGTACCAATACAAAATCCTGACAAGGGTCCATCCATATAGTACGTAGGCACTGAGGGGGATTGCATTTAGGAGATTCTGCATATGTACAGTGTGCAGGGGGGTCCAAAAGTATGCGTCCTTTTGCGTACGTGCTATATGGATGAGCCTTTACAAGAGAACCATTTAAAATCAAAAACTCAGACTAAAGACTAACTATAAACCATTAACCCCTTAACTGGGGATCCCGGATACATCCGTCCATTTTACATTGAGTTACAGTTAAATACACAGTTAAGGGGTTAAACTATCTCCTATGATGAACGAAGATAGCTTAATTATACTGACCATGTTAGAACAAGCAGTGGCCAGCATCATGTACTTCGGATTAAACTGGACGCACTGGACCGGACCCGTGTGCTCCCCGTTGAGAATAACTACTTTGCTCCCGGTTTCCGTGTTCCAACAGTGAACTCTTCCATCAGAGGACCCTAAACCATCCACACGTATTATTATTGTCAGACATTTTCTCATAGAAGTAACAATAAAGAGCACGTATCTCATTCAGCCATTGTAATCCGTGACACCCACAGAAATTTATCCAGGGGAGGAGGCAAAACACAAATAGTGCAATCAATACCGTATTATCTCACGCATAGGATGCACATTTTTTCCCTTAAAAATCGGTACAAGGTGTGGGTGCGTATTATACATAGATATAAATTTATGTATACATACAATTTTATGTGCATAACATACATAAGTTTAATTTAGCTGAGATAATAAGGTATATTCAATTCCAAGGTTCTTACTAGAATTAAGTTTCCCAATTTCATTTTGTGCATGAGTAGTGTTTGAGTGTGAGAAAATGTTGGTTAAAAAGCCAAAAATATAGTTAGTTACAAAAGTAGATTTGCATTTTCCACGAAAAGAGGGGGGACCAATGTATGGGTGCCCATAACTGCAATATTAGAATCTTTCTTTTTTGAAGATAAAAAAACTATCAGGTGTATTACACAAGAGGAGTGTGTTGAAACGTACTCAAAGCCTTCAGCCATTACCATACACCTGACTCCGTTGACTCAAAATACTCAAACTCTACAGCCTCAACCACAGCTGAACTCAACACCGTAAACTGGACTAAAACCAGAGAATAAACGAATATTTCAAACTCACCGCTAAAGACAAATTGTGAGTCAGGGCTGAATGAGGCTTCAAGCGGCAGGCCCTTGTTATTCATGTGGCCCTGGTTATTGTAAACAACACAACACATGTTCAGTAAACAAGACGTTCTATGCGCTCCGTTTGAAACAACTACACCAACAAGAACGTTATTCATCCAGGCAAAAGGCAGCATATGCAGATAAATAAATTATTTTCTAAAGAAATATAATTCTGAACAATTGGCAAATTCACCAAATGACAAATACGTGCGAGGAGAAGAACAATAGTTAACCCCTTAACTGGGGACCCCGGATATATCTGTCCATTTTACATTGAGTTACAGCTAAATACCCAGTTAAGGGGTTAAAGAAAAGTTAAAAGAAAAGTAAAGCAATTGTTAAAGAAACTTCTCCCTACAACCTGATCTGATTAACATAACAGTTATGCTTTCCTTAACCCTTTGGTCCGATAAGGTCAATATTTTGGCTTCATAACATATTGGTTATATTAATTTTGGGAGCAAAAGGGTAAAGCTTTAACTTTACAGCCAACCTTATCCCCCATCAAAAAACCTATTTAAAAACATGGTTTAATTCAATTGAATTTCAACCATGAGTTAGGAAACTGGTATTACCATGAATGTCTGAATGGCACTGCCTTGGAATGCATCGATAAGCCGAACTACTTGTCCGTTTGTCGAGACCAGAATCAGTTTCCCGTCCGGGCTGAACTTCAGTCCGGTCCAGTCACAGTCCTTGTCCTGCTGCATTTTAAACGTCGCAAACGGTCCCTGTTCAAAACATCAAACCACATGATCATATATCATTAATTAACCCGTAAACCGCCGGATACAGTGGATCCCACTTAATTGCATACCGCTTAATTGCATAACCCGCATAATCGCATAACAACATAAAAACCTGAACCAGTGTTTTGTGTATCAGACGTCCCGGCTATTTGCATAGCACAGTTAATCGCATAAGCAAGGCTTGCACGGCACCTATGCAATTAAGCGGGTTTCACTGTACTTTGCAACTGTATGCAACGTAACCGAATATACTCGGTTTAGGCGGCTAAAGGTTTAAACTTGCGTTTTGAACTTAAAACAGCTCAACTACTAAATTGAGCACCAGGTCGTCAGACATCCAAAGACGTATAAGTTAAAACACATCAAGGAGTTGGGGCAGAGTAATGGTAGGGTTCTTGATGCGCAACTGGAGGGTCGTGGGTTTGAATCTCACCCTAGCCACTGCATAGTGACCTTGGACAACCCAACTCCTAACCCCCTACCGCAATTATTGTATCTGCAGAAGGCAATTGGAAATCGCCCCACTCATAAACCGGTAATTCCGGGGCGCCCTAATAATAAACTGGACATGCCACAGGCAATTAACCCCTTAACTGGGGACCCTGGATATATCCGTACATTTTACATTGAGTTACAGTTAAATACCCAGTTAAGGGGTTAATAAATTATAACAGATAACACATTGTAAATTCTGCTGCTATATTAAGAATATTCATTCACTGATAGGCTTAGGTTGTTAACATTTAGACAAACCTGATCATAAAAATGTATTCAAGTGGGAAAGAATCTCCTCTCACCTCTCTGTGTGAATGTCACAAATAAATGACCCTTTTAAAAAAAATTTTTTTGAGATAAAAATTGCTGGCAATCAATTTCTCATTCATGAAAATGTCACATAAGAAATGTCAAGGTCATGGCGCAATACCTTGTCAAACGAGCGAAGGTCGTAGAGCTTTAGGCTTTCCGAACTTATTCCGGCGGCAAAAATTAGCCCCTCAGGGTCGAAAGCCGCCACCGGTCGACCGGGAAGATTCATCAGACCCTGAAATAATATCCAATACCAAGTGAATAAGCAGAGATCGGAAACTTGGATGCATAATTTCAAATTTTAAAAAAACATATTGAAGAATAAACGTAAGAGAATTAACAGGAAAAAACACAGAAATAACACAAAGAATGATTTTAAGTAAACATAAATTTCTTAGATACCCTGTCCCATTTCAGACTGACTAATGAAAATCATGTGACTAAGCCAAGTTTGGCGTATTCACAGACTGCTTGGTGACATTTTTGGATTTTTGGACATAATTCTAAGGCACTAACTAACTAAATAATTAGTACAAATTCAGACAATTTACTACTCAACAAATGTTTGCAATCATCACAACATTAACCCTTTCACTACAACGGCATGCGTGAAATATCATAAATCCATCTCCCAACATCAACCATTATGGAAAGGGTTAACTGCAGAAAAATTAACAACACCTGCTCCAAATGGCAACAACAGTCGATTAAAAACAAAAGAAAAATATTCACAAACCTGACAATTTGGGGATCTCAAGTCCCACAGCCGGATGGTTTTGTCTAACGAACCCGAAAGAAACGTATCGTCAACCGGAGACATACATAGTGTCACCACCCTAACAAGCAGACAACAGGCATTAGGGCTCATCCATATAATACGTACACAAAAAAGGCATATTCTCAACCCACCTTGCCCCGTTTGTTTGCACACTGTACATATGCAAAATCTCCTAAATCCAACCCCCTCTCCCTCAATGAGAGCATACTATATGGATGGACCCTTACACATGACAATCCTAATGCTCACTGAACATATATGACTTTCAAATGAATACAAAATATTGTAACATAACATCATATGTTAGTGTCTATGACCAACACATCAAACGCTTTACAAGCCAAATGTTACGCTTACGATTACACAGCACAGGCATTTTCTAAATATTATGCACATATTAAACATGAGTACAAGATGTATGAGCGAAGTGCAGCAAATGATGTTTAGGACTTTCTAAATCTCATCGACCAAATTACATTGTTACAAACATGAAATTATGGTATAAAAAAACTGGTATTGGTTCATGCACTACAGCTGTGTGAAAAAGTCCTGCACGTTTCACGCTCCTCACAAAAATTTTGTTGTGAGGATCCATAAGGCAATCACACAATAATTAGTAAATTCTTTACCAAAAACATCAATACCCGTTGAAATATATTGAGATTTGCATATCCTAAATCATTAATGGTTATTCAGCTATTCATAAAAAACAAAAATCCCAAAATCCTATAAACGTGCAGGACTTTTTCAAACAGCTGTATTTCCCCATTTCTTTTCGCTGAAATAGGCACACAAGATAAAAAAAATCAGAACCAAGGGGCTTACTTTTTCGTATGGCCTTGAAAATATCGAATGTACTTGTTGTCGTGCAACGACAGATAACGAATAGTGTCTGACAACAAACCAAACACACAAAAATCAATAGAAAACAATGACACACATTGTCTCGGATTTTATGTCCTTTATAAATGCAGCATAGCAACCAGCCTGACAGTAACCAGCATCAAGCTGCTTACAGAGCTTAACTCGTAACCAGTAAGCCTCTGTATTAGCATATATATTGACCACAGAATCTGTTACCGGTACCCAAAATTTCCATATTCTTAGTATATATTATATGGGCCACGGTGTACTGGCCTGGGAGTTGAAGGAAATCAACCTGTATTATCGATCACTGTTGATTTTGCAACTTCATTGACTAATAACTAGATTTCGTGCACTTTTTATTTGGCACTCTATATACAATGCTGAAATAGCATCATGCATTAAGGTAGACATTCAGCACATAAGCCTACATATATATATATATATATATATATATATATATATATATATACACACACACACACACATATATATATATATATACATATATGGCAGATTGACAACTTAGTTGTGCTTACACACAGTTAAGCTAACAAACCGCAAAACAACAATTCACAATTATAAAAAACAAATTGTTTAATACAAAGTTTAAACCACATTTTCAGAACAAACAATCTTTGTGGAACTGTGCTTTGCAATATCCAGAATTTCAACTAACCGTCTATTTTGGTCGAACTATGAATAGCAGTGTTTGTTGCATGTGTATAACGGATGAGGTCAACTCCATACTTCTTGCTGTTTAGCGTACGCTTGGGTCTGAAAATGTATGGTCGTGCCAATACACAATGCATATCAATGTTAAGTAAACCATAAAATAACATTAATAGCAATAGGAGGTCACGGATCAAAAGAAGTATGAAACCAATGTATTCATCTTTGTACTTAACATTTTAGTGCATTTTTACACTACTACTGGGACATACATGGCAACTTTGTACTAAAATTTTTTAAAGTGCTATACGAATTAACTAAATATATTACTACATTTGATCACTCTGAAAAGCGGTAAATATGAATACCTGTATATGCAAAAAGGCACTATATAAATTTTTAGTACAAGTTCATATGATAGCATAATAAATGTGCTATTTTAATATTATGTACAGGGCTATGACGATAACACTGGCTTATTTTAAGCCCTGGTACTTTCGAACTGACTATTTTTAAAGTTTTTTCACCGACCCCCCCCCCATAGTATCCCTATTCCTAAGGTATGCCAATATTTGCCATAAAAGCGCTGCACATGTATACATACATGCATATATATGTGCATATATATATATATATATACAATCTGGCGATACGTTGGGTCTAATCGGGCGCTACATAAATGCCTATGTGACGGTGCGGTGGGGGAACTGACATAATCCGGGCGACACGTTATTTTCATATCTGGCGCTACATAAATGCCGCTCGCGGCGGCGCGGTGGACTGGGGGGGGGTGGCTGGGGACTAACGTTCCGTTCTGGCAATCGTAGATGATGATGGAGTCATCGTCGCTGCTCGAGATCAGCGTCTCTCCGTTGGCCGAATAGTCGACGCTGTTGATGCGGTCGGTGTTCTCGCGGAAGATCTTGGCGACGACGAAATTGCGTACGACGCCTTCCGTCAGCTTCATATTTCTTTCCTTCGTCTTCGTCGTTTATTTTTCCACTCGTATTATTTTTAAATAAGCGGAGAATTAGAATTCGAGGCTACTTAATAACGGAAGCGCACGCTCCGCACGCCGATCGAGACACCGGAATCCGGTAGACGACGCGCCGAAAGAACACGAGATTCCAGAAATTCAACTCTACGGTCTCTAACTCTGCTGATGCTACTACTACTACTACTAGTCTACTACTACTACTACTACTACTACTACTACTACTACTACTACTACTAGTAGTAGTAGTAGTAGTAGTAGTAGTAGTAGTAATAGTAGTAGTAGTAGTACTACTGCTGCTGCTATTATTATTATTATTATTATTATTATTATTATTACTACCACTACTATATTAGTACTACTACTACTACTACTACTACTACTACTACTACTACTACTACTACTACTACTACTACTACTACTATGACCATACCTACTAAAATTACTACTTTTGCCACCACCAGTACTACTACCACTATTAATATTAATGTATGAATTGTGCTTAGAATGAATCAAAAGCATATGTCCTGTGTAAGAACTAAGTAAGTAAGTAAAATCTCGTGGATTTCTATAGCGCCTTGGAAAGCAGCACAACAGTAGCTGCTTATTCTTAGGCGCTATTGTAAGATAAGATGCATTGTGCATAATGTGAAACTTGCATAGCAGCTCCTCTATTTCTTTTATGCTGTAGACGATACCCAGAAATACATAAGGTGCATTGTTAAGTGGCTTAGGAGAAATTGCCATGCATGAAAACAGCCACAATTATTACTATTCACATTTAATAATTCAGATCCCCAAGATAACAAAAGAAACCTTTTTTCATTCCCGTTATCACGGCTACCCATAATACCTTGCGCGCACAAGGAGTTCCGGTTGGTTCCTTACATGAGATGTACAGCGGATAGTAGATTTTATGTGCTTAAATTAATTGTTTTACGTAAAAAGTTGTGCTCGAAAGTAAGAGTTGGTTAGGGAAGCTAAAAACATGCAATTCTGGGGTAAAACCGTGGGACGCCACCTGAACCCCTTCCAGACGGTTTATATTAGAAATACTTATACCGTTGGAAAGGTCTCGACGAGTAGTATCCAACGACATAAAAATATATTTAAAAATTTTTATTTTAAAAATTGTATTTAGGCTATAAAAATATCGCTGTTACAACGGCCCGCGTGTATACTTCCCGTAAACCGGCAGAAGGTTTATGAATATTTATGAATCGCGTGACTGCGCCTGTCTTATTGCGCTAAGTTTCGTGCATAAGTCACATGAATATGAATATTCATTACTGTAGTCAGGTCACGTGTGAGTAGATTAACCCATCGGCCTGATTAACCACAGGCGCAGTCACGCGATTCATATTCATACACCTTCTGCCGGTTTACGGAAAATAAACACGCGGGCTATTTACGGACTACCAGTGGCGTAGCTAGAGTTACATGAAAGAGAACCTTTGAGAAAGCATTTAAAGTAACGTTTCTGGAAGAATTTTCCTAAGACGGCAAGACCATTAGTTGTAACTGCAGTGGGCCAGTGGCCAAATAGCGATAAAATTTAATCAGTTTTGCTCGATCTCCGACCAGTCTCACGTGCCCCTCCCCCCAGTAGATACGCCCAATTTGTCTACTTTGAGTTAGATTCGTCCTACATGACCTTGACAATCCTTTCCGACCCTACGAAAGACGCTAAATGAAATTTTAAGCATTGTGATTGGTTGGTACCTTAGTCCATTAAATGTACGCGCAAATTGAACCCTTCATTGAACCAAACGTTGTTCGCAACTTCGCATTCTTTCTTTGTCTAGACGCGTGGCGGAAGAGGTCGATTTCGACGAACGTCTTCGAGGTTTGAATAATCTAGAATTTGTCGAAAATTCTAGATAATTAAGGTCGTGGCGTTGTAAGTTGGTGTTTTGACAGTTGCAAAACTGTCACATGGGTAGTGTACAGTTAGGGTTTAGGCACTTAATTTGGACTTAGTCATTTACCCTGGTTAGGCAACAATGGTTGTAGGTATTCGGCAATTTTTAAAAGTCTGCATTTTATATAACATAATATTAATACTAGTAATAATACCTAGATTAAGCAGTTAAGGCTTATCGCAGCTAGGTGTGAGCATTGTGGAGGTTGCCATATACAGTAATACTAAGTTCCACGAGACTGTCATTTAATATAGGTAGGGCCCATAGTTCATTTAGTGGTAGGTGGGTAAGATGGGTCCCTATTGTGACATTCAGTGTAATGTTTTTGGGGAAGATTTGGCCCATGACATATTCACGGATGGTGATTGCAAATGTCTATAACATGTCAAGTTAAATAGGCCTACATTGCGTCTGCGGCTCAAGTGCTTCAAAACCTGCAAAATCCTTCGAAGGTCTAAATCATACCTCACAAAGAGAGTTACACAATTTACAAGAAAAATTAAAGTGTCACAGATAAGCCTACAGACAGGCTTAAGTACAGAGTTTCCTGCTTCACAAAGAAAGTTACACAATTTACAAGAAAAATTAAAATGTTCCAGATAGGGACAGGCTTAGGTACAGAGTTTCAAGTACAATTAAAGTATTCAGAAGACATTTGCAAGAACCTCTTTGAATGTGTCCTAAATTTTATCTAGCTTCTGATTATTTCAGGGATATTAAAATGGTTAAACGCTGAATGTCATAATCTAATTTAATTAGGATATTGAAGTACATAGGTATTAATTAATGTAAGTAAGGCAGTCTCTTGGATAGTCTTATAATATTGTATGGTTAATTTAAAGTAATACTTGCATAGTCTATAATACTTTAATATGGCAATCTTTGGAATGCTATACTAATGCTGCGATAAGTAGCATTAACTAGGTAGTGTAATTAAATATTATATATATATAAATATATTACTAACTTAATGCAGACTCTTGAATTTTGCTGAATAGCTATAGCTAGTAGATAGATAGATAGATTCATTGATTGTTTCTTTGATTGTTTCTTTGATTGATTTGTTTTTCATTTCTATATAATATAATTTTCATTGACGTTATGTTAGGGGCCTACGTGATTTTGCTGTTAATAGTAGTTACAGGAACTGTGAAGACCTCAAAGGATGATCATCGGCTCCATTACCAGCCTAAGTTTTTCACCCAATATGTTATTTCATTTGCTTATATATATATATATATATATATATATATATATATATATGTGTGTGTGTGTGTGTGTGTGTGTGTGTGTGTGTGTGTGTGTGTGTGTGTGTGTGTCTTTTTCTCTCTGCAATACATTAGTAAATAATTCAATGACTTTCAAAGCATTATTATATTTGAATGGTTTTCAGGTTTCTGATTTCAGGTTATACTTTCTGCTCTGCATGGGTTTGGATAGTGTAGAATAGAATAGGTGCATCAACTTCATGGAATCACAAAGAGTTTCGAGCCAACCTGCCCTCCTTCCCCACCAACCCTACCTGTCCTTCCCTCCTCCCCGACAACCCTAATCTTCCCTCCCCATATTCATTGGATGGCCAGTGATGTATACTGGGGATTTTGTTGTTGTTGTTTTCATTGTTGTTGTCATTGTATTTGTTCTTTTTGCGAGCGTAGATTTGGCCTTTTTTCCAGCTGGCATAGGTTTTTGGTCAAAAGTGCTAAGTTTTTGTATTTTTCTCCGACGGCCGTATTTTTTTGTTTTGGGTTTATTTGTCTCTATTCAATGTACCGAGTTTGTTTCTTGTATTGTTAATTTGTTAATTCTGTACAGTTTTTTCAGGGTGCACCCTTTTTGTATTTTACTTAGTGGTATTGTAGGTTACAGGTATATGTGTTTTACAGTCTTCATGGGACAAAGACAGAATCACAAAGAGCTTGAGTGGATCTGCCCTCCCTCCCCCCACCAACCCTACCTGCCCTCCCACCCTCTAAAAACCCTGGCCTTCTCTCCTCTTCCCCCAACAACCCTGACTTTAGCCCTATTCCAAAGGTACCTTTGTGCCTCTTTATACCTTGTGTGATTTTGCTTGGTGCTATAGTTTGTATATTGTTTATGTTGTTTTAGGGTAGTTAAGTAGGCCCCTAGTAACACCCACCATGAGCATCACTGTTGCTATAATAGTTGCTTCTGCTTGTGTTTGAATTATACTAAGATATATTTATATTTATACTATTATATATCTGTATTTATATTGTGCATGCTGATGCTTATGGTGGATATTACAGGAGGACCAGGAAGGGACACTTCTGTATTTTGAGTTAAACTAGGAAACTCCCAGCAAAGTAGTGTATTTTGATTTCGGTGGCATTACAATCTTTCTAAAAAATCAAGTATTTAATGACCAGTGTTCTTCAAGTTAACGATAACGGTAACTGAAAACACCGAATAATTGTTAAAAAATGTCAGTTAACTGTAACTTTAACTGTAACTGAAAAAATGAAATGTTAATAATAAAATTTATTTTAGTCGTATTACTTTAAGTAGCTCCCTTTTTCTCACACAATGCCAACGTCAACGTTGTCTTCAGCGGCGGCGGCGGTTTTTGTGTGGGGGATGAAATGTTAAAAATAAAATTTATTTTAGTCGTATTACTTTAAGTAGCTCCTTTTTCTCTCACAATGCCAACGTCAACGTTGTCTTCATCATCGGCGGCGGCGGTTTTTGTGTGGGGGATGAAATGTTAAAAATAAAATTTATTTTAGTCGTATTACTTTAAGTAGCTCCCTTTTTCTCACACAATGCCAACGTCAACGTTGTCTTCAGCGGCGGCGGCGGTTTTTGTGTGGGGGATGAAATGTTAAAAATAAAATTTATTTTAGTCGTATTACTTTAAGTAGCTCCCTTTTTCTCACACAATGCCAACGTCAACGTTGTCTTCAGCGGCGGCGGCGGTTTTTGTGTGGGGGGATGAAATGTTAATAATAAAATTTATTTTAGTCGTATTACTTTAAGTAGCTCCCTTTTTCTCACACAATGCCAACGTCAACGTTGTCTTCAGCGGCGGCGGCGGTTTTTGTGTGGGGATGAAATGTTAAAAATAAAATTTATTTTAGTCGTATTACTTTAAGTAGCTCCTTTTTCTCACACAATGCCAACGTCAACGTTGTCTTCATCGGCGGCGGCGGTTTTTGTGTGGGGATGAAATGTTAAAAATAAAATTTATTTTAGTCGTATTACTTTAAGTAGCTCCTTTTTTCTCACACAATGCCAACGTCAACGTTGTCTTCAGCGGCGGCGGCGGTTTTTTTGTGTGGGGATGAAATGTTAAAAATAAAATTTATTTTAGTCGTATTACTTTAAGTAGCTCCTTTTTCTCACACAATGCCAACGTCAACGTTGTCTTCATCGGCGGCGGCGGTTTTTGTGTGGGGGATGAAATGTTAAAAATAAAATTTATTTTAGTCGTATTACTTTAAGTAGCTCCTTTTTCTCACACAATGCCAACGTCAACGTTGTCTTCATCGGCGGCGGCGGTTTTTGTGTGGGGATGAAATGTTAAAAATAAAATTTATTTTAGTCGTATTACTTTAAGTAGCCCCCTTTTTCTCACACAATGCCAACGTCAACGTTGTCTTCAGCGGCGGCGGCGGTTTTTGTGTGGGGATGAAATGTTAATAATAAAATTTATTTTAGTCGTATTACTTTAAGTAGCTCCTTTTTCTCACACAATGCCAACGTCAACGTTGTCTTCAGCGGCGGCGGCGGTTTTTGTGTGGGGATGAAATGTTAATAATAAAATTTATTTTAGTCGTATTACTTTAAGTAGCTCCTTTTTCTCACACAATGCCAACGTCAACGTTGTCTTCAGCGGCGGCGGCGGTTTTTGTGTGGGGATGAAATGTTAATAATAAAATTTATTTTAGTCGTATTACTTTAAGTAGCTCCTTTTTCTCACACAATGCTAACGTCAACGTTGTCTTCAGCGGCGGCGGCGGTTTTTGTGTGGGGATGAAATGTTAAAAATAAAATTTATTTTAGTCGTATTACTTTAAGTAGCTCCCTTTTTCTCACACAATGCCAACGTCAACGTTGTCTTCATCGGCGGCGGCGGTTTTTGTGTGGGGGATGAAATGTTAAAAATAAAATTTATTTTAGTCGTATTACTTTAAGTAGCTCCTTTTTCTCACACAATGCCAACGTCAACGTTGTCTTCATCGGCGGCGGCGGTTTTTGTGTGGGGATGAAATGTTAAAAATAAAATTTATTTTAGTCGTATTACTTTAAGTAGCCCCCTTTCTCACACAATGCCAACGTCAACGTTGTCTTCAGCGGCGGCGGCGGTTTTTGTGTGGGGATGAAATGTTAATAATAAAATTTATTTTAGTCGTATTACTTTAAGTAGCTCCTTTTTCTCACACAATGCCAACGTCAACGTTGTCTTCAGCGGCGGCGGCGGTTTTTGTGTGGGGATGAAATGTTAAAAATAAAATTTATTTTAGTCGTATTACTTTAAGTAGCTCCTTTTTTCTCACACAATGCCAACGTCAACGTTGTCTTCATCGGCGGCGGCGGTTTTGTGTGGGGATGAAATGTTAAAAATAAAATTTATTTTAGTCGTATTACTTTAAGTAGCTCCTTTTTCTCACACAATGCCAACGTCAACGTTGTCTTCAGCGGCGGCGGCGGTTTTTGTGTGGGGATGAAATGTTAAAAATAAAATTTATTTTAGTCGTATTACTTTAAGTAGCTCCCTTTTTCTCACACAATGCCAACGTCAACGTTGTCTTCATCGGCGGCGGCGGTTTTTGTGTGGGGGATGAAATGTTAAAAATAAAATTTATTTTAGTCGTATTACTTTAAGTAGCCCCCTTTTTCTCACACAATGCCAACGTCAACGTTGTCTTCAGCGGCGGCGGCGGTTTTTGTGTGGGGGATGAAATGTTAAAAATAAAATTTATTTTAGTCGTATTACTTTAAGTAGCTCCCTTTTTCTCACACAATGCCAACGTCAACGTTGTCTTCAGCGGCGGCGGCGGTTTTTGTGTGGGGATGAAATGTTAATAATAAAATTTATTTTAGTCGTATTACTTTAAGTAGCTCCTTTTTCTCACACAATGCCAACGTCAACGTTGTCTTCAGCGGCGGCGGCGGTTTTTGTGTGGGGATGAAAATGTTAAAAATAAAATTTATTTTAGTCGTATTACTTTAAGTAGCTCCTTTTTCTCACACAATGCCAACGTCAACGTTGTCTTCAGCGGCGGCGGCGGTTTTTGTGTGGGGATGAAATGTTAAAAATAAAATTTATTTTAGTCGTATTACTTTAAGTAGCTCCTTTTTCTCACACAATGCCAACGTCAACGTTGTCTTCAGCGGCGGCGGCGGTTTTGTGTGGGGATGAAATGTTAAAAATAAAATTTATTTTAGTCGTATTACTTTAAGTAGCTCCTTTTTCTCACACAATGCCAACGTCAACGTTGTCTTCATCGGCGGCGGCGGTTTTTGTGTGGGGATGAAATGTTAAAAATAAAATTTATTTTAGTCGTATTACTTTAAGTAGCTCCTTTTTCTCACACAATGCCAACGTCAACGTTGTCTTCAGCGGCGGCGGCGGTTTTTGTGTGGGGGATGAAATGTTAATAATAAAATTTATTTTAGTCGTATTACTTTAAGTAGCTCCCTTTTTCTCACACAATGCCAACGTCAACGTTGTCTTCAGCGGCGGCGGCGGTTTTTGTGTGGGGGATGAAATGTTAATAATAAAATTTATTTTAGTCGTATTACTTTAAGTAGCTCCCTTTTTCTCACACAATGCTAACGTCAACGTTGTCTTCAGCGGCGGCGGCGGTTTTTGTGTGGGGATGAAATGTTAAAAATAAAATTTATTTTAGTCGTATTACTTTAAGTAGCTCCTTTTTCTCACACAATGCCAACGTCAACGTTGTCTTCATCGGCGGCGGCGGTTTTTGTGTGGGGATGAAATGTTAAAAATAAAATTTATTTTAGTCGTATTACTTTAAGTAGCTCCTTTTTCTCACACAATGCCAACGTCAACGTTGTCTTCAGCGGCGGCGGCGGTTTTTGTGTGGGGATGAAATGTTAATAATAAAATTTATTTTAGTCGTATTACTTTAAGTAGCTCCCTTTTTCTCTCACACAATGCTAACGTCAACGTTGTCTTCAGCGGCGGCGGCGGTTTTTGTGGGGGATGAAATGTTAAAAATAAAATTTATTTTAGTCGTATTACTTTAAGTAGCTCCTTTTTCTCACACAATGCCAACGTCAACGTTGTCTTCATCGGCGGCGGCGGTTTTTGTGTGGGGATGAAATGTTAAAAATAAAATTTATTTTAGTCGTATTACTTTAAGTAGCTCCTTTTTCTCACACAATGCCAACGTCAACGTTGTCTTCAGCGGCGGCGGCGGTTATTGTGTGGGGATGAAATGTTAATAATAAAATTTATTTTAGTCGTATTACTTTAAGTAGCTCCCTTTTCTCACACAATGCCAACGTCAACGTTGTCTTCAGCGGCGGCGGCGGTTTTTGTGTGGGGGATGAAATGTTAATAATAAAATTTATTTTAGTCGTATTACTTTAAGTAGCTCCCTTTTTCTCACACAATGCCAACGTCAACGTTGTCTTCATCGGCGGCGGCGGTTTTTGTGTGGGGGATGAAATGTTAAAAATAAAATTTATTTTAGTCGTATTACTTTAAGTAGCCCCCTTTTTCTCACACAATGCCAACGTCAACGTTGTCTTCCACGGCAGCGGCGGCGGCGGTTTTTGTGTGGGGGATGAAATGTTAATAATAAAATTTATTTTAGTCGTATTACTTTAAGTAGCTCCCTTTTTCTCACACAATGCCAACGTCAACGTTGTCTTCAGCGGCGGCGGCGGTTTTTGTGTGGGGATGAAATGTTAATAATAAAATTTATTTTAGTCGTATTACTTTAAGTAGCTCCTTTTTCTCACACAATGCCAACGTCAACGTTTTCTTCAGCGGCGGCGGCGGTTTTGTGTGGGGATGAAATGTTAAAAATAAAATTTATTTTAGTCGTATTACTTTAAGTAGCTCCTTTTTCTCACACAATGCCAACGTCAACGTTGTCTTCAGCGGCGGCGGCGGTTTTTGTGTGGGGGATGAAATGTTAATAATAAAATTTATTTTAGTCGTATTACTTTAAGTAGCTCCCTTTTTCTCACACAATGCCAACGTCAACGTTGTCTTCCACGGCAGCGGCGGCGGCGGTTTTTGTGTGGGGGATGAAATGTTAATAATAAAATTTATTTTAGTCGTATTACTTTAAGTAGCTCCTTTTTCTCACACAATGCCAACGTCAACGTTGTCTTCCACGGCAGCGGCGGCGGCGGTTTTTGTGTGGGGATGAAATGTTAATAATAAAATTTATTTTAGTCGTATTACTTTAAGTAGCTCCTTTTTCTCACACAATGCCAACGTCAACGTTGTCTTCCACGGCAGCGGCGGCGGCGGTTTTTGTGTGGGGATGAAATGTTAATAATAAAATTTATTTTAGTCGTATTACTTTAAGTAGCTCCTTTTTCTCACACAATGCCAACGTCAACGTTGTCTTCCACGGCAGCGGCGGCGGCGGTTTTTGTGTGGGGATGAAATGTTAATAATAAAATTTATTTTAGTCGTATTACTTTAAGTAGCTCCCTTTTTCTCACACAATGCCAACGTCAACGTTGTCTTCCACGGCAGCGGCGGCGGCGGTTTTTGTGTGGGGGATGAAATGTTAATAATAAAATTTATTTTAGTCGTATTACTTTAAGTAGCTCCCTTTTTCTCACACAATGCCAACGTCAACGTTGTCTTCCACGGCAGCGGCGGCGGCGGTTTTTGTGTGGGGGATGAAATGTTAATAATAAAATTTATGTTAGTCGCAGTGTTCTCTCAGTTAACGGTAATTCTAACTAAATACCTAAAATAACTGAATTCATTGGCTGCCTGTCAAACAAAGGATTGAATTTAAGATAAGTCTCGTTTTCATCCCCTACCATATCTTTGGAAGCCGTCTGTATAGCATCACATTAGTTTTAAAATTTTACTTGTCAATTTGTCCAGGGGGGGCCGTCCCTCTCATGCTCACAGCCTCATCGCGGCGAGAGGGTGAACAGCTAATCAGTTCTCTTGAGGCTGTCCTGTATAACTATATATTGGACAGTTTCAAAGAACTGATTAGCTGGCCAATGTGAGCAAAAATCTTTACTGTTTGACTGCATGTTGCCTTAGTTTTGTCTATTATGTCTTTGTAGTGGTAAGGAAGCAAGGGGATTGTCTCGAGGTTGTACAAGATATAATTCCAGGAAGAAGACCAATGAAAAAGTTCGTTTGCCAACACGTAAACCGGCGGTGAATCCACGAGAGAAGGCCAATGATAACCTGGCTCAACAGCATCCAAACTTGGGCGGGGCTTTTAACATACCAAGCCACGAGGGCAACTAACGATAGACAGCAATGGAAAGGGATAAGTCCATAGTGTGAGCAACCCTCGGGCGAGGAAGATTGAAGAAGATCATCCGCTCATTTTGTGTCTAGTATGCCATCTTGTCAACTCAACTGCCATTTGGTCAGAAGTCATTTATCCAACGCTTCTTGGGAACTCGCCACCACCCAAAAAGCAGAGAATTCTTTGCACTTCCAGAGAGATACAAATTCTATCTTGGAAGACCAATCTCTCGTGGATTCACTGCCGGTTTACATGTTAGCAACAAACGTTTTCATCACACGAGTCTCTTCGGTCATTATCAACGTTGTCAACAGCACCAGTGAATGGCCTTTGCTATGGTTACAGTGCTAAATAATCTGCACTTTTCTATTGATGGAAAATGCTAAACGACTAAAGAAACTGTGAAAAGACTATTGCTATGCTTTAAAGTGCATAACTAAATGTTTACAGTGTAACAGTCTGTTGTTTAAAGTCATCATGGATAGACTGGCCTTAGTATCCGAAGAATATGGTATGAGGATTAACACCAAAAGACGAAAGTGATGGTCATCAGTAAAGAGCAAGGAAAAGAGGCAAACATCACAATCTATGGACAGCACAATCTATGGACAGAAGGTAGAACAAGTGAAACAATTCTGCTACCTTGGCAGCCTTATTACGGAAGATGCCAGATGTCAAAGCGAAATAAGAAGGAGAATTGCAATGGGAAAGGAAGCATTCTACCAAAGGAAGGAAATAATGAGGAGTAATCTCGATAAAGGGCTAAAGAAGAGAATGATTAAAACACTGATATGGAGTGTGGTGTTATATGGCTCAGAGACATGGACGATGAGAAAAGACGACATCAGAAGACTGGAGGCGTTCGAGATGTGGATATGGAGGCGAATGGAAAGAATAAGTTGGACACAGCATATATCCAATAAAGAAGTCCTAGATATCGTGGAAGAGAAAAAGACAATAATACAAACAATAAAACAAAGGCAAAAGGAACTGGATGGGCCACATTTTAAGAGGAGAATCGTTGTTCAAAACAATACTGGAAGGGCACATGGGGGGAATAAACAGAGGAAGACCACGTACATCACTACTGCACTGGATGATGACAAAAGACGGATACAAAGGATTAAAGACCCAAGCTGCTGACAGAGATAGATGGCGCCAATGGGAACCAGGACCTGCTTCCGGGCAGAGAACTTAAAGAAGAAGAAGAAGAAGTTTAAAGTGAACCTTTGAGAAAAGTGTGATAATAAACTTATTTAATGTGACAAACTGTTTTAATCATAAATTTGATTGCAATAATGTTAAGAAATTTGTGCTACCATAGGAGTAGGAGGAATAGTAATGGGTTTATCAAATTTAAAGAGAACCAGCTTAGCTGGTTTCTTGTAGCTGCAATCAACTTTACAAGTTCCAATTAGGCTACTGCTAAGAAAACCAAATGTTAATTAATGGAAACAGAAAACTTCTTGCAAATGGATTCAGTTACCCTGTGTGACTGGCAAAGTAAATCTAGGTCCTATTCGAAACGCCAAGTGGCTCTGAGAGTAAGGTTATCGAAACCTTACAGCGGTGTGAAAAAGTCTTGCATCAGCTGGATTATTAAGCAAATTTCGAAATTTTGAAAATTTTACCTAATTTTTCATATAACTTGACTAAGTGGCGGCTCTACAGGGGGGCCCGTGCCCCCTATTGAGTGCCTGGCCCCCAGTGGCCACCCAGTTGGGACCCTATACTTAATGCTACATACATTAAACAACAAATGGTTATCCCCCATGATTAGAAGTTGCCACTCCAACGCCCCCCCACTTGCCAAATCCTAGAGCCGCCACTGACTTGACAGCATGATTTAAAGTAGCTTAGTTCATTGTGAAGACCAAACAGTAGCGGGTCTAGCCGGAAAAAAAAGGGTGGGGGTGTTGGCGCTATGTCCTAGTGGGCTGTCCATTAATTGTCAATTTATGGGCAATTTTTGACCCCTCCCCCTTGTCAACTGTAAACTTCCAGTTACCCCCTCCAATAATTACGTCAAATTTCACAAGAGAATTGCAGTGGATCTTGCAATGATGCCTTTGCGCTAGACATTTTGGCCCAGTTCCCCTCGAATTTGTCGCTTTTTTCTACTAAAATATTTCTTACACTCTTGACATGAAAAGGGTTAAGTCTATGCGTAAAGCATCGAAGTGCATAGCAGTGCATGACTAACCTCCACTAAACTTTGAAAGACAGTGTGACGAGCAAAATGGTCATAACTGGCACTTTGGCGCTTCTCAGCCTCGGCGCCCGAGGGCGTTTGCCCCCTCCCCCGCCGTCGTTACGCCACTGCGCCAAAGGTGACTTTTAATAAGCGTAATAGGGCGGGGAAATAGAGTGTTAATAAAATACCGATTCTCTTAGCTACGCCACTTTAAAAGGTATTCAGCTTTCAATTAGTAATTGGCGTAGCCAGGCAGTGGTGGTTCCAGGACTTGGCAAGTGGGGGGGGGGCTGTTGGGGTGGCAACTTCTAATCATTGTGGGGGCAACCATTTGTTGTTAGGTATGTAGTTTTAAGTATAGGTCCCAACAGGGGGCCAGACACTCAATAGGGGGCACGGGACCCTCGGGCACCCCTGTGCAACCGCCACTGTAGCCACGGGTCCCCCCACCCCAATATCCCGTAATCCTGGCTACGCCATTGCAATTAGTGATATTAAAAGGTAAAACCGTGGAACGCCACCTGAACCCCTTCCAGGCGGTTTATATTAAAATTACTTATACCGTTGGAAAGGCCTCGAAGAGTAGTATCTAATGGTATAAATATAAAGTTATTTCGTCCTGTTATAGATCGAATTCAAACACCATATTCAGCCACTATCTTTAGCAGCCATTGCTACAATGATATCAATCGCTATTGCAAACAGAGGCCTTCACCTCCTGCATTTAAAACGCCTCATCCATGAGAACCTCGTTATTACATAATGCTAACAGTGGCGTATTTACCATTAGGCCATTTGGGCCATGCCCCCCTTTGGTCTTGGCCTACCCTGTCCCCAGACCCCCCTTTATAAGCTCGCACTTCGCGCGCGCCATGGGCTGCCCCAATACCAAAATTCTAAATACGCCACTGCCAGTCGGTGCCTACAAGGAATCTGGACCCGCATTTTGGATATCTATCAGGTGTCTGATTGCTTTAAAGGTTTTAAAATCTATACAATGTATAGCCACCATTATTATATTGCCAACATAGACACATTAACAAGGTAGAAAGTGACGGATTTTTCTAGTCCACTGACATCACTGCAAAGCGTTTGAGGGTTCTAAAGAGAAATTTGGGTGAAAAATCGACATGAATTTTTGGGTCGCCTGAAAAATTTTCATGAAAATACCCTGGACTATAGTCCAGGGTATTTTTTCGAAATTTGAGCGAAAATTTGTGGTGTTGTAGGGCTTTCATATTTGCACCGATTGAAGCCCAGTCGGTAGTGGCGTATTTACCATTAGGCCATTTGGGCCATGCCCCCTTACCAAAATTCTAAATACGCCACTGAATGCTAATAATGCACAGGATTTGTGCAGATTCAACCCTTTTATTCTGCACAGTGGCCCGGAATTTCTCTCGGCAGGCCTGTCGACGAGTAGTATCCTAGGACATAAAGACGTACTTAGGGGTGGGGTACCCCTAACCCTACCGGTAGGGGTACCCCTCACCCCTAGAGGTACCCCTAGCCCTAGGGGTAGGGGTACCCCTAGGGGTGGGGTACCTCTAGGTTTAAATAATTTTAATATAAACCGTCTGGAAGGGGTTCAGGTGGCGTCCCACGGTTTTACCCAATTCTGGTTTTAATTCTATAGGTGAGTACGTCACGTCTTCGCATACTTTTATCGTATTACTGCGACTCGCTGAATTGCTTTCGGCTGATGCCTAATCTACTTGGACATTAATAAACATTGAAAACTGCCCGATACGGCTGCATCGTACATACTGGCGACAGCTGTGGCCCACTGTGCAACAAGAATTTTATCGATTTTACCTATATGTTGGCTTATTCTGTTGGTTTGCTTGGTCTGCAGTCTTCGGTTAGTATCCAGCTATGGTCGGGCCCGTTATTGCTCGAGTGGCACTGCAGCTAGTTTACTGTAGGCTGAACACCAGTGGCGGCTCCAGGATTTGGCAAGTGAGGGGCCGTTGGCGTGGCAACTTCTAATCATGGGGGGAACCATTTGTTGTTATGTATGTAGCATTAAGTATAGGGTCCCAACAAGGGGGCCACTGGAGGGCAGGCACTCAATAGGGGGCACGGGCCCCCCGGTGGAGCCGCCAATGCTGGACACACTGGAACTGGACGAGGTCGCAATAGGCTTTGTATGCGTCTCAGGCATTTTGATGCCAGATATGCCTTGCAAGGGCAGCCCTTAGTGAAATTGGTTACTAGCCTACTGCTTAAGACTAAAACAAAACAAATGAATTTGTTGAACAGAAATTACCAAAGATGATATCAAACAAAACACATCATCGTCTGATAAGAAAACGGCTTCAAACAAGAAGAAGCGATTTGGAGGCGACTTCTGCTGCGTTCCAAATTGTTCCAATCAAAGAGGAAAAGATTTCAGATGTGGTGAAAAATGACGTTAGTTCTACTTTCTGAAGCATATGGTGCGGTGGGGGTTGGCAGCCACGGTCGTGGGATCATGTCTGTTCTGATCACTTTCTTTATGGTAAGACTAATAAATGCTGTCATCCATTTGTGCTTACACTATATTGCATGCACTTATCTGAACATGAAGCCTACTTTAGTTGACAAAATACACTCTGTCTGAAGTTATTTATTCACTTTATATATAGTGGTACCATAAGTTGCCAAATGGTAGCAACATATTACCTGTTATCAAATTTGCACATGTAATATATGCTTTAGGGCCGCACAAAAATATTTGTTATGTTTTGCTTACGTTTACGGGTACTGCCACTGAAGTGTAAAAGATCTTTAAAATATGTCTGTACTTGTAACTTTAATAGGAATTATGTAAAATTCTAATGTGCTTTGAGTTGATGCAATAACCATTAAACAGTAAGCATTATCAGAGCTGGCTTGCCTATACATCATCAAATTGAAACGCCTTCGGTGTGTCGGTCTCTCATGTTTGTTGAGCGAGCGTTACTTCAACTGCTGCACTGCTATTTTGCAGTTTTATGAATACAAGTATTTAATGTATTATAAGACTTATGGTACTTTGTTAATATCTGTGTGCAGGGAAGAAAGCCGATGCACCTGGCAACGACGGATATATCCCCAGTATATTTCTGCACAGTAAACAAGGTGTTCAATGATAAATACGAAATTCGGTTTCAGCAGGGTATATTTCGCTACCAACGACCTGGTATCATATAAGGCATCGACTGTCAACTTTGTCCAGTCGGCGACTTCATTGCACATTGGAAAAGCCTTCTCTTCCTGGGAGACCTACAAAGCAGTCGGGATTTGAAATATGTCAGCCATCGTTTATCATCGAGAGCGGCCACGACGACATTAAAACTCGAATTGATGAAAAATCGGTGTCATCACTCGACTCTGATCTTGCAAAATCCCTTTTATCACTCAAACTGCTTTGTCATGAACATGATTTATTAAGTACACGAACTTTGTTGTTGTCTATTATAAAGTCAAAAACAAGACTGTTTCAGTTCTATACAAATATGCCAAATTTTTCAGTTTTTGATGCTGTTCTGGGCCCAGAAATTCTCTCAGCGGCCCTGTGCTAGACTGTCACTTGTCTATTAGGGCTACATCCGACATGTCAAAAACTAAACTGTCCGTCAGCTGAAGTTAAGTGTCCTGTCTAAGATGTACTCACATTTTGAAGTGAATGGTAAGAATTGAGCTAAAGTATAACTTGTCGGCTATCAAGTGGGTAGTGAGTGCTTTCATGTCTCTATTGATACATACATAAAGCCTAATACCAGAATGCATCTATATAGCACTTTCAAAATGGGCTTATTATTAAAGACTTAATGCTGTGGCAGTTACTGTTAAAAGAGTTTCGGGCAAATGTAAATATGATTAGCATCTGTAGCACGTAAACTCCTTAAGTATTGGTGGTCATAACTCATTCACGTGATGATAACATTTTAATATCTTCCATTTACATCAGCTCCGGCCTCTGGAGACAGTAAAGTTGAATTAGCATACCATCAGTGGCGGTTCCACGTTGGGGATGACTGGGAATGGATCCCCCAACCAAGCTTTTTTTGCTTGTCAGCCTTTTTAGGAAATTTTATGTATATTTGCCGGGCAAAACACTGTTAAGGACCTTTTTTCGCTCGTCAACCTTTTTCAGGATTTCATTTCATCCCCCACCAACTTCCTATAAATTCCCTGCATATCCCAATAAACTTCCTAAAAATTTCTTGCACCCCCACCAAGAATTCTTGGAACCGCCACTGCATACTATCACGTTATCTTCTTATCACGAATAGTAGATTATACAACTCCTGTCACTATCACCTCTGAATCACCATGAATGAAACTTAGTATGGTGCACAATCAATATCATCAAATTCTTATCAACTCAACAAAAAAACTTAATCTAAAAAATAAATAAACTGTAAAAATATGTAAAATGCTTCTGTAAGGACTGTTCTAAGGCTGCTATAAGCAATACTAAAAACAATACAACAAATTCTTGAACAGACTTCTTACTAAATGTTCCTTAATACAAGAAAATTGTCCAGTTATAAACTGGAGTTACAATATTACTCTGCATATAAAATCATGATACCTCAATGTACTGCAATATCAACACAAATGGGTAAATTTTCTTGCAAAATCCATGCAAAATACAAAATACTCCCCCAATGCATTGGTTGCAAACATTTCTTGTCATTATGCAATACAGACCAATTCTGTATTGGACACTATCCAGTGTTTTATGCAGGCCTGAAAAGGGGAGGAGAAAATTTCCCTCCAAAACCACAAAAATCCCCCTAATAAATTCTAGCACTGACACAACTTTGACATTTTAAATTATCAAATTTTAAGCAGCCAAGTCAACCCCAAAAAAAAAAAGGCACGGAGTCTGGATAAAATATTGACACCAAAATAAATAAAATCTGTTAATGTCAACACAGTATAGTGCGTCATTTCAAATAAAATTCAGAACTAGATGTCAAATTCATGCATAACATACAAGCAAGACACAGTTATTGCAGATATCCTATGACCTACCAAGTTCATCCACAAAACTTACCAAGAATAATAGCAAGATTTAATTATTTTTCACAAATATCTGGGATTGCAAATAGTTAATTATAGGAAATCTAATCAGCAAACCAGAGTCGTCGTTCGTACGGAGTAACATTCACGATCTGAGCACCGTACTATCGACTCCAATCTGTGTATCAATATTTTTGCAGCAATGGAACCGCCATGTCACCAACAGAGTTGAAATATTGTCAAAGTCCGTGCATAGAGTCCGTCTCAAATGAGCGTAGAAAACGACACGACCGGAGCGTCCTTTGCGTTATCCGTCGGCGTCTTTTTGCCGTACTTGCCGATGAACGACCCGTCCTCGGTGAACTTCAACGGGTCCGGGTCGGCGTACTCGCCGAGGCTGTCGTTGTCGCTGTCGATGTGCTCCGGCGATTTCTTTTCGTTCAGGCTGCTGATGGAACTGCTGCTCTTCGTCACCAGGGGCTCAGAACTGAAAATATAATCAGACAACGCCACCATTTTTTAAAGATAAAAGTACAAGTGGCAGCACTATTCGTACATTCTGACCTATACAATACAAATTAATGCAATCTGATGCAAAGAACTGTATAGCACCTCTTCTATTTCAATTCATGGTCCACTTTGAAACGCCAAAAACCATAAGGAACAAAATTGGAAACTGTCAATTTAGAGAAAGCTTAGTCATTGGCAAGAGTTCACAGTTGAAAGTATAACACGGTCATGTACATATGCAGGGTGGTGCAAAAAAAACGGACTAGTCACATTTAGGTTTGCATTTAATATAGTCCGTTTTTTTGTGCCACCCTGTAGTATTAATACTATTTTATCACACATGAGCGAATGTTCAACAGGAAGTTATTCATTGTGTTTTACTGTAACAAAAAAGAAGCCATATTGCATAGAAAATTCCTTTAAAAAACGGTGATTTGAAGATTGAGATGTTAATAATGTTTTCATAAAAGACTCACGGCCTGACATATTCTCCAAACTCTGGTTCATCGTTCTTACCAGCCGCGCAGCCGTGTTTTTTCTCTTGTACGTTCACTAAAACATCACAAATTTACGCGCATGTTCAATTCAGGGTGCTGCGAGGATGTACTTACTATTTATAGTTAATTATTCATCACATAAATCTTAGTATTTAACCCCTTAACTGGGTACTTAACTGTAACTCAATGTAAAATGGACGGATATATCCGGGGTCCCCAGTTAAGGGATTTAGTTACACAAGGACACAATCAAATCATTTTCTTCAAGAAATGGATCCCAATTTTTGGATGGATTTGAAGTAAAGTATAGTAGTTAGTTTAAATAAAATTAAAAACAAAAATAAAGCATCGTTATATCGCTGACGTTGCAAACTCAGAGTGTACGATATGGTTAATCCCCCCTTACCAGGATAGATCCCTGCTTTGCTGTAGCTAATGTAGCAAAATAAACAGACGATGAAGATGATGAGAAAGAGAACAGCTGCGACGACGATCAGTTTCAAATACGATTCGTTAACCACGGTGGCGTTCCCGGTCTCTGCAATTTTACGACAGATTTACCTCAAGAAATTGATCGCACGTTTTTCCAAAAACAGCGCTGTATTTCATCGTTCAAATTCAACTACAAACAGAGATGAAATTTAGAAAAGAAGAAGTATGACCAGTGTTTTATCCAGATGCCAGGCCTTTGGGGGTGGGGGGGGGTGTTGACTTGGTTGGAGGGGAGGAGACACCTGTAGTTCAATGCAAACATTTGTGTCATCAGTGCTGGGATTTCTGTGGTTGGGGGATCTCCCCCCTAACAAGCCTGGATAAAACACCGAGTAGGATAACAAAATTAATTAATTATTTAACGAGGGTATTTCTGGTTTTCTTGGCAACGCTGTCCTTGAGATAGCATCGTTTACTTCCTACATATCATTAAATTTCTAACTGACTGAATCAATACCGGGTAACCATGGAACCCGTTCCAATACAAATACATAACACTGATAGCCGTATCATCTCACCAGCTTTTTGACCGGTCGTTATAACCATTACGTCCGAAACAGAATGCCTTTCGTTGTCGTTGAAGGCAACAACTCGGATCTCGTAAGCAGCGCCTTCGTCGAGACCCGTCACATTGACTGTGGCACCGTCGGTGACGTTATCGCTTCTAAGCCACACATTACTTCCTGATACAAAGTAAAATACCTGAAACGTTACCCGGCGGTACTTAGTTACGGCAATATACAAAATCATTACACTCCTGGCTCTTGGCCTGTATTTAGGGTTGCCAGATATCCAAAGTCGAAATACGGGAGATTGTTTCCGCGATCAATGCGCCCACTTCACGGTCCAGTTCATTGTGAATTATTATGGCTAGAGCTATACTACACTACAGTACTATAGAGTATAGACTAGGAACAAGCAATAAACAACACTGTCCAATGCATTGAATCATCTGCATGTAGTGAATAAATATTACAAGCAAGTTATAATAATAACAGAAGTTGACTGATCGATCAGTCAGCCAGTAAATGAGTCAGTCAGTCAAGCTTCTATTGTGCCATTTATTTATATAGGAAAGTGGACAGATTTTTGCATCATATCTTCAGAACAGAGCTGGTGCCAGGCACCCTGCAAAGGCCGCAAATGTGGGGGCCTGGTAGCCACAGGGGCCCATTAAAAAGATAACGTCTTTGTATTTATAGCTACGTCCCTCACATCCTCCGTTCTTGGAGGCCAGATTATTTATGCTGTGGGGACCCAGTACAGTAATAATTTATCAGACCTTCTCAGTCAAGCCTCATAAACAAATTATGAAGCTCACAAAAATTCAGAAACTAAAGTAAAATTTTGTCGAACATGACAACGTATTGGCTAAGTGAAAACAACCGTGTGGCCGATATTCCACGCAATGAACGCTCCCGGGATTTGCAGAATTGTCTTCGTCCGTCGAAGAGTCAAACGACACAATGACAAAGTTATGACCAACTTTCACGTCGGCAATTCCTGGTTTACTTGGAGCTAAAGAAGAAGAAGATAGGGAAAGTAAATTTTCAAGACAAAAATTTCAGTAAATTATAACAGAGTAACGAGAATAAGTAATGTTACAGAGTAACATTTATTATGATTTTAACATTTGACCATACTAAACATGTTTCTGATTTCAAATGAACCATTCACAAATTACAGGGTGGTGCAAACAAAATGGACTACCAGTATATTAAATGCAAACCTAAATGTGACTATTCCGGTTTTTTTGCGCCACCATCATCATCATTATCATTATAATTATTATTATTATTATTATTATTGTTATTATTATTATTATCATTGTTATTATCATGGTTGTTAAAGCATGTTAAGTCATTCACAGAGTGAAGAATCTTATGTGCAAAAAAGGGACAAACAACTTGCTCATGGTTTGCTACGAATTGGCTAGGGTCAGATTTGAACCCGCTACCCTCCGGTTGCATGACAACAACCCTACCACTACTCCACCATGCTATACAAGCTAAAATCCATGTGTCATTTGTCGGTACTTGCCAGAAGATGGCTTTGTTTTTTCATGCAGAACGATTTCTGGCCCGCTTCCAGTCGAGGTTGTCGCTCGGATCTTGACGATGTAACTTGTGTCGTTCTTCAGACCGGTTATCTTCTTCTTCCGAGCGACAGGATCGACTGTAACTCTGTTAAGGACGACGCCGCTTGGAGCTGAAAGAAAACAACGTGGACAGCATAGCTACGTATAAAACTTGAAATAAAACATTCCCTAATGTCACAGACGAACAAAATAAAACAAAATAAGATCATTACTTTATCATCATCATCATCATCATCATCATCATCATCATCATCATCATCATCATCATCATCATCATCATCATCATCATCATCATCATATTATCTGATGATGCAGCTACCTTCTTCAAACTCAATCACGTATCCTGTCAGATTGCCGTTGCTTTCTTTCGGGGGCGCCCAGGAAACTAGGAAATGATTCGATCCTCTCTCCAACACCTCAAACTTAGCCACAGCGTCGGGAACTGAAACAGTCAAAGCACCGAACGAGTTGAATTAAAACAGTCGTACATAAAATCGGTCCAATACAACGTGACAGATATATCTTTACCTAAGCATTACATAAGTTAACTTGATAATAATAATAATAATAATAATAATATTATTATTATTAATATTAATAATAAATAATAATAATACTAGGCCCATGACACTCAGAAGCTCTTACAAAGAAGCAACAAAGTTCAGACATCATCATCACCATCACCATAATAATAATAATAATAATAATCATCATCATCATCATCACCATAATAATAATAATAATAATAATAATAATCATCATCACCATAATAATAATAATAATAATTATTATTATTATTATCATCATCAGCATAATAATAATAATAATAATCATCATCATCATCATCAAACTGCCTACCTCCCTCTGGTGTCTGGAATTCGATTGAATTACTGGTCGGGCCTGCTCTACCCGCTCCGTTCATCACCATGACGACTGCTGTGATGACACTGTTGGGCCAGAGGCTGTCCGTTCGTCCGGTCACCAGGTCTTCGTTGCCATGGCTACCGTCCGTCATTCGCCTCTGTCGATCCTTCGAACGAGCAGGACACGAGTCAAACGATCGAAGAGTGAGATTTTCTTTACGGAAGTTTCCAGGATCTGCCGTTTTCCAGAACTTTATCTAAAAATATAAAATCATCGCATCATAATAATCATTACATTACAAACATAGTCAAGTACAGTCATGCACTACTATTGCAGCACTCCGCTTAGTAATTCATGAATCGCATTCGCTATCTATGTCTGATGTTCAACTTGTGGTAACATTATTATTATTATTATTATTATTATTATTATTATTATTATTATTATTATTACATGGTTGTTAATGCACATTAAATCATTCACAAGTGAAAAATCACAAGTGCGGGGTGAGTCACATTACATAAACAGTGTAGGCCAAACTGCAGAGTACAGTTTTCAGTCGGCGTTTAAAGTAACCGAAAGAAATTAACAGTATCAACTGCAATCCATGCACTACAAGGTGACAAAAGCAAATTTACCATGTATCCAAATTTACCATGCATCCAAATTTACCATGCATCCAAATTTACCATGTATCCAAATTTACCATGCATCCAAATTTACCATGCATCCAAATTTACCATGCATCCAAATTTACCATGTATCCAAATTTACCATGTATCCAAATTTACCATGCATCCAAATTTACCATGCATCCAAATTTACCATGTATCCAAATTTACCATGTATCTAAATTTACCATGTATCCAAGAAAAAATCCTTTCACTTTGTTGGGATCTTCTTTTATTGCAATC
>CM030859.1:11703338-11733338 GCA_018105865.1 Metaphire vulgaris | reverse complement strand
CTAAACCTCCTAACCAGATCTGATGGATAGCTTAATCCAATTAGAGTTCTAATAGCACAGTCAAAAAAACAAAGAAAATAAAAGATACAGCTATCTCCAGCAACTGTTATGCTCTTGTATAATTATATTAAAACATGTGGCGGTAGTCTTAGCCAGAGACAAACCGTGAACAAACAGCTGAGCGGTGGCAACAGATTCGTCGACACCATTCCTGGCAACGCAGGAATAGTTGGCGGAGTCGACGACCTCCGCGCCGACGATAATCAACGAGTTGTTGGCCGCGCTGTGCTCCATGTGCGGGTGGCGCAAAAAGTCGATCTTCTTGCCATTCCGATGCCACTCGATTACAAGGTTGGACGATTCCAGCGGATCTGTCTGAGCGTTGCACGGAAAAATGACGCTGGTCGACGCGTTCACGACCCGGTTCTTCGGCCTTTCTGTGATCACCGTTCTCTCTGGACAACATTAAAACCGATCCAGAATGGATGAGTGATGGTGAAATTGTGCCATCATATATGACGCTCCAATCAATCAGATAAAGAATATAACTCTATTTTCAATTTAAACTACCCACAAAAAAGTAAAAGTAATTAGACAGACAAGAAGAAATGTAACCAGCAGAAACATTAAAAAGTTCTCAGGCAAATTGGCCAGCCAATGACAGCGGATACAAAGCGATGAAAGACTTGTGGCCGGACAAAATGTCCACGGACAAAATGAGACGAACAAAATGTCACGGGGACAAAATGTCAAAGACAAAATGTCGCAGTTTAGGGTTACATTTTGTCTGCAACATTTTGTCCGCTGACATTTTGTCCCCATGACATTTTGTCCGCAGACATTTTGTCCTAGCACCGAAAGACTGAGTGAAACATGGTGTAAAAATCAGATATTAAGTGCTTATAGCTATATAGAAATATATTAGGTATATAGTCTTAGAGTTAGGGTTAGCCTACCTCTGACCAGCACTTCGCTGGCAACACTGTCACTTCCGAACTTGTTAGAGGCAGCGCAAACATAAAGTCCACTGTCACTTTTCAACAGTCCCTGGAAAGTATACAGATTGGCCATTAAATAAAGGCCATAAGAATGTCAAGTAAAATAATCGGATATTGGCGTGACTCAAATAAAAAAAATAAATTAATAAAATCGGACCGAAGCAGTTACGCGGACTGTAAAGTCTACAACAAATGCAAGGACTCAAGACTCATCCCTTTCAGTTGACTCCCTCTCCCCCCCCATAGCCTACAGATCGCCGGGCCCCTGTGCAATTGCCCCTACCCTCTCTCGGCGGGCCTGTACACTGTACAGCGGCAACATGAATCCAAAGCAGGAGTATATAGTGCAACACTACAGACTCGAGTGAAATCGTACAACTTCCAGTACAAGGTCTCCACATGCTGTGCGTACTGTACAAGCATTCATACATACATGCAAACAATCGTACAGGCAAAACATGCGCCAAAGTTAAAGTGAGTTTTCAGCGAGTGAGCTCCAACCTGAAGCCACAGATCTCCGGTATCCTGCTGGAGAAATCTTCCAAGTGTTATCGGCTGTGCGTCAGATCCATGTGTCCTCATATAATTCCAGGAAATTTTGGGCTTTGGGGCGCCAAACACTCTACAGGTAAGAGTCACGTTTTCACCCTCCGCAACCTTCACAACCGATTTTGGAGTTTGGATGAAGCTCGGCGGTTCCGCTGAAAAGAGAACAGTATCCATTTTGTATCCATTTTGTTATCCATTTTGTATCCATTTTGTATCCAATTTTTATCCATTTTTTATCCATTTTGTATCGAAACATAAGAATAAACAGCTACTACTGTACTACTCTCCAAAGTGAAATATAAACTTACAAGATTTTACTTACTTACTTACAACATAAACTGATGATGGTTATTGACACCAAAGCATCATATTTTCATTCAATAATTAATTAATTTGCAGCCATAATTATTATTATTATTATTATTATTATTATTATTATTATTATTATTATTATTATTATTATTATCATCATCATCATCATCATCATCATTATCATTATCATTATCATTATTATTATTATAGAAGCCAACTTAACTTATATAGCACAGTACACATGAATAAAGTTCAAAATCAACCGGTATGAATGTACGATGCTTTGGTTATCCTAACCGACAACGTTTATGTACGGATTGGCCAAGATATATCCATGCACGTTGCTTGCGTTGCACTGTATGACCTGCTTGTCCTCCTTAGTGATACTGGAATACGAAATTGAGTTATCAGTCACCATTCTCCTTGGATCAGCAGGAAGTTCTTTAGAGAAAAACACATGTAATGTAATGTAACAAAATATTTGTATATCGCCTGTTCTGAAGAATCACAAAGAAAAGCACTCACACTGCAATTACTGGATAATGGATATTGATAGCATCATCATTATTACAATAATCAACATTATAACATCATTGCCAGCATTACTTATAACTTCTATGTTGTGAATAAGCAGGGCACGATTTGTAGGGGAGAAGGGGGAATCCCCCACTGCCCAACTACATCCCCTACTGCTACATCCCCACAGCTACATCCCCACCACTGCTACATTTCCCAACAACTACATCCCCAAGCTCGACATGCCCCCACTGCTCCAGGTCACAAATCACACCCTGTATGATTTACCCTGTAAATCACACGTAATACAGTAGAACCTCGTTATATCGGTTCAAGGGACCGTGATAAATACTTCGATATATCCGAGGTTCGATATATCCGATTCCTGTATCATTAACACTGTTTTGGCGGACCGGCGCTCAAACTTCGATGTAAACGTGATTTCGATATAAGTGAGTTCGATATAACGAGGTTCTACTGTAATATAAATAATTTCCAAATAGAATTTTCAGAAATTCAAAAGCCGCTATCGTTCTCTTCTTCTTAGGAAAGCAGCGGCGAAAATTGCGAGAAAAACCGCCTTCTGACCTTCAACCGCAGTCCATTAATGAACCACGATATCGAAGGCTTTGGCTTTCCATACGCTTCACAGCTCACTAGCGCGGGCTCATCTTCAGCCACACTGACATCTTCTGGATCCTGCCCCTGTCTCCAGTATGGCATCGCTACGCAAAGACAGAAAACTAGACGTGCTACCACTTTTCCAAAGCGCTATATAAATCAACGAGATTTTACTTACTTACTTACTTACTTGAACCTTTAATAAAAATGAATGCAACATTCTAACAACATGACTACAAAGACATCTGCAACGTTGCATCTGCTCTGAATTCAAACATCATCCGTTTATCAATAATACATTGCATGACAACATAACTTACTTTTGAAAATAAATATTATATAATAATAATAGACTTCACTTGTTAAGCGCTCTTGTCTTGGACCTTAGTCTTGTCTATTGCACTGAAGAAATTGTCTGGTAATAATAATAATAATAATAATAATAATAATAATAATGTGATTTTAAGTGGTTTAGGAGGCCAAGTAAGCCTGTGTGAAAACCACTGATGTAACCATCTGCATTCAATAACCTAGTTTATCTATAATAATAATAATAATAATAATAATAATAATAATAATAATAATAATAATAATAATAATAATAAATCTACAATCAGAAATTAGCAGAAACATTCATATTAACATCCAACGTACAATAAAATTTAAAAACCTGGATTCAAAATATTCGAAAACAGCTTCATTATAATTATCTTCTATTCAAATACGATATCAGACAAGAAGTCAAAGTAAATTCAGAAAAGTCTTGTTTAATCAATAAATTAGATTAATCTGTTTACATTCAACCGTCAACTGAAAATCCTGGACAACGGGTGATCCGGTATCAGAATTGTTTGCCGAACAGCGATAGCTTCCTTCGTCGTCAAATTGAACGCTTCTAATCACAAGTTCTTGTCCAAAGCTCATTAACTGAGCGGACGATGGCATTTGACCAATCACGCGCTCCCACCTGACCTCAGGTGTGGGACTAAAAAATACAACCACTCAGTTACCACTGTTCTGATAATTCTCAATTATTATTATTAGTATTAGTATTATTATTATTATTAGTATTATTATTTATTATTATTAATTATTATTCTCAATGAACAGCTAGAATAGGTGATTATCAATTAGATTAGGTCACGGTCATTATGGCCTAACACCCAATCACATCAGCATGGTTCCACAACACTAAATAATAATAGAAATGCATTGTTAAAATATGCACTGCCTATGTAAAGCCAAAAGCAATACAAAACCACATTACAACCCATTCTGAGATAGCAAACACGCTGAATGTCCAATATATGATCTCTACCCCCCTAAGGCAGTGGTTCTTAACCTTTTTACGATTATGTACCCCTGATACAAGTATAAGAGAACGAAGTACCCCCTACCAGTGTTCCTTATCCTAGGACAAAAGTTAGTGCTCTGCAATATATTGAAAATAATAATATAAACCACAAGAAACATCTGCCACAGATTGTGCGCATGCCAGAAAGTGGGAGTTTTTTCTTTAGAATTTCTAATTTAGCATAAAAATTTCTACAGTATTTGTATAGTATACAGGGTAAATTGTAATAAGTCCTTAAACAGACCTTATTTCCGGATTTTCAGTACCCCCACAACGTTCTTCAAGTACCTCCAAGGGGTACGAGTACTTCCAGTTAAGAACCACTGCCCTAAGTACTAACCAAGAGGGATGGGTCATTAAAGGCATGCCTATCAAGGTACCCATAATGCCTTAAAGAATATAGCGTCGTTTAAATTATGCAGTTAGAATCAGTCATGATCACTTAAAAATAAAACTCTATGTCAAAAATCATGTTTGTGGTAACCAAATTCTAAGTATTCAGAGATGCAGCTTGATTTCAATACTGTCTTTACAGCTTGGCAGAATTATCAAGTACAGTATTACCTAAGTCTCCATACTCATGTACTGTACAGCACGCAGGAGTCTTGTTAGTATGTTATTCTGGCTTGCATACTTACTATCCAGCAAATATGCATTTCATCTTCATAGTTTCACCCGATATTGCAATTGGCGATGTTGAAGAAGACCACATCAGTGTAGGCTGAGCATACCTTGGTTCAACTGTCCAAGAAATCAACAAGATCTCAAACAACTTTTAAAACTAACTAACTAAAATGGACTCCACTACCAGAGAAATCAGAAATCAAACACTAGTAACTACATGTATTTAAAATCATACAAACGTTATAATCGTCGACAAAATCAGAAGGAAAATGCTTTCAAGAATAGAATGGATGAAAGGAGAGTACCATAGAAGGCACTCCACACTCAAATGGAAGGAAATAAAGGCAGAGGAAAAGTGGATGGACAACATCAGAGAAGATATGAACATGAAAGAAATTTCTATCACAGAAGGAAGAAGATTAGCAGAAGAAAGAACTTCCTTAAGTGTCTTGACGATTTATAATGATGATGATGATGATGATGATGATGATGATGATGATGATGATGATGATGATGACGAAATACCTATACTGGTGATTTGTACTTTTTAATAGAAGCTTAATAGAACAAAAATAGAAGTTTTGAGAATAAAACTGGAGTCTGATTAATACAAAAATATTAAGAAGTTTGATGACAACTGTATGGGCAATTACTGAACTATGATAGGGTGTCATCAGATTTTCTTTCAAATTAGATTAGGAGCATTTGGGTACTTGTATATCTGCCCTATTGCAACATCAGATAGCAGTTGGGAAATTAATGTAGGTCCATAACAGTAAATAGCATTCTCTTCTTGGCTCAGTCTTCAACCATAACCCTATTATAAGGTCACCTGTGGACTGAAGAAGACGCTCAAATAGTTCTGCACAAACTGCTCTCAAACACAATACTTAGATGGATATAGCAACAAAATTGAGCTAATACTTTGCCAATCCTTTTCACTATTTGCAGCTGATTAATAAACAGGACAGATAATTTCTTGACATTAATGCTTGAAGAATCATTTAAGCAGTTTCCTCATGGTAACTCTATTTCCAACATTTACCTTTGGCGATACTATATTTTCAACATTTACCTGTGGTGATATTAAATTTTCAACAATTACCTGACGTGGTGATATTATATTTTCAACATTCACCGGTGGTGATATTATATTTTCAATGTTTACCTGTGATGATATTATATTTTCAACATTCACCTGTGGTGATATTATATTTTCAACATTCACCTGTTGTGACATTCACTGGAGAAATGATTTGATCATCTCCTTGAACCAGACTTCGAAGGGCCGAATTTTCTAATATGCATGCATACGAGAACCCATTTCGACTGTCCTCCGGCCGGATATTGGCAAAATGCAAATTGCCTACAAATAATACCAAGACAAATCGGACAATAATATGCATTGTATGCATAGTGGCTAATTTATATAGCTCCATCTGAATGGCAAAGTCAGCGACAAGGGCGCTCGACAGTGTGCTAGACGCGACGCAAAGTAAAAAAGAAAAGAGTGAGAAAAGTCAGCAATGAATTCTAAAAGGGCAGTTCAAATGCTTAACCCCTTAACTGGGGATCCCGGAAATATCTGTCCATTTTACATTGAGTTACAGTTAAATACACGGTTAAGGGGTTAAGCAACAAGGATGCTATCAAAGATTACACACTCTTAGAAATGCCAACAGGCAACATATTTTCCTGACCACTAATTCATTATTGCTGGAATCATGCATCCAAACATGTTTGGAGCCTCTGAAAAATTAACAAGTATTTTTTTAATCTATACATATCACTTTTATATTATCTCACATTTCCTCTTCAATGCTTCTGCCGTCATGACAAACAATTGTTCTTATCAGCGGTTTGTAATCTTTTGTACAGGGTACACTTTTGGTTTAGGCCTATTGGCTATGTTACTGCACTTCATAAATCATCAATACTACTACTACTACTACTGCTACTACTATTACTAATGATAATAATAATAATAATAATAATAATAATAATAATAATAATAATAATAATAATAATAATAATAATAAATAATAATAAGTTTAATAATACCGCCCTGTATATTTGACTGCTGACTGTACAGCACTTTTGGTTTTGGCCTATTGGCTATGTTACTGCACTTCATAAATCGTCAATACTACTACTACTGCTACTGCTACTGCTACTACTACACCTACTACTGATGATGATGATGATGATAATAATAATAATAATAATAATAATAATAATAATAATAATAATAATAATAATAATAATAATAATAATAATAATAATAATAATCTGCAATTACCTGAATAATCCAGTGACACCTTGCCGTATTCTCAATAGGCTTGAGTCTTGAATTCGGTTTATTCTCTCCCAATAGATTAAGCCCTCTGGATAACTCAGGGGCGGTGTGCATTGCAGCGTAAACTTAGAACCAACCGTGGGATAGTGAAGCTTCGGTTGCTTAACGCTGGGAAACGGCTCGAGAACTGAATCGGAAAGCAGAAAATGACGAATAAAAACAAACTAATCAAAGCTTTGGAAAATTTCTACTGAAAAGAGATCTTATACAGTCTGTAAATGATGCATAAATAATGTCGATATTCTGTGACAGCAAGTTGCACTAAGGTTCTTAGGCTGAAGATAAAATGATTAATGATTGACTCAAAATATTCTCAATATATTCATAAATATCATGGACACACACTTAGGTTGTTGCCACAGAAATTTTTAACTATCTAAAAATCTTGCTGAACATTGAGATGGCGTCTCAATCAATCAATCAATAAATCATTAAATCAATCAACCAATCAATCAATCAACTTCTATGGTGCCATTATCATGATGCCTAGAACATCAGCCAATGGCACAGTATATGAGCTTACTACACCAATCTACAGTTATTAATAGTAAATATTATTAATATTTAATAATATATATATATATATATATATAATTGACTAGTGATAAATAATAAACAACTGTGCACACACGCAGACTAAACCGTAAAAACATAAATGGAATTATCCAGCAAACTAGCAAAAATTTGCGTCCAACCCGCTCTTTTGAAAAGGATCTTGCGCCCAACCGCAGTCCCCCACGCATTGCTTGCGAAACACTGGTAGATCCCCTCGTCCAATGACGTCGGTCCATCGATCGCAATCGTTCCACTGCTGGGTTGAGTCCACCTGATCCGTTGACCGGCGGTAACCGAGAGCAGCTCATCGTCCTTTTTCCATTCAAAACTGTACAAAACACAAGTTACTTAACACAAATGAAGAACTTGAATACGAGTGGCATCTCCAGGAGTTGGCGAGTGGTGGGGAGGGGGCGTTGGGGTGGCAACTTCCAAGCATGGGGAGCCAACCATTTGTTGATAGACATGTAGTATGTAGTAGTAAGTATAGGGTCCAAACAGGGGCCACTGGGGGCCAGGCATTCAGGAGGGGGCATGCCCCCCGGGCCCTCCACGTAGAGCCGCCACTGTTGAATACATCTACTTATGTTAGTGGTGTCGGAGAACTTAGAAGCCGATTGATTCAGTAGCAGATAATCCAATAGAAAGAGACATGAATTAACTCTAGATTTGACAGCGTTTCGGAATAGGCCAAACATACTTACATAGATTAGGGCTACCCTTAGGTAAGGGTTGGTGTCAGGACTTCTAACAAAGCTAACCCTAGCCCTGACTCTTAATCAAACCTCTGTAAACGTAAGGTTTGCCTACTCCGAAAACCCCCTAGATTGCATGGTACTATATATAGAAATATTCCAATACAAAAATTCGTACTAAAACTCATAAATTCGTAAAGTAGACAATGCATTGGAAAAGATGTATAGGCTATAGTTCATACACTAGCTCGGCGCAGGGTAATAATAATCCGCTGATCTCAATTTGATATAAACGTTTAACTAATTAATTAACATTCTTGAAAAAGCAATGTCCTGCAATTACTGTTAAATTACTGTCTCAAACGGTAATAGAGGGAGCGATAATAGAGGTTACAGTTTAAAATTTAATTAAAACGTCAAGAAATACATTCCAAACAAATGAAAGCACGCTTAATCCAGAATATATAAATTTATAAGTTTTAATTAGTGAGTAAGACTACAAATTACTCTGGTACAGTACTGAAAACTTACAGTTTAAAGCAAAATCCAACTGGTTCAAAATTAAATGCTTCTAGTCCGCGTCACTGCTTCTCGTACATTTCGTAAACAAACAAGAAATCTAACCAAGTACTTGAAGTAGGGGGGTCAAAAGTTTTTGGCATAATTACAGGGGTAACTGCATAGATTTATTATAATACATATTAAAGTCTATGGGTAACTGAAAGTTGGCAGTTGTTGACAAGGGGAGGGGGTCAAAAATTGACCAAAAATTGTTGGCATAATTAATGGACAGCCCCTAATTAAGGAGTCCTTAAGGCCAGGACCAAGACTAAGGACTAAACATCACTGGTTATTTCAACTGCACCTATATATAAGAATAAGCAGTTACGACGACATCTACTTGAAATCGCTTAGAAATAGACGAGATTTTACGTAAGCATGCTTTAGTTACTTTTTTATTTACTTATTTACCTAGCCCTAACGAAAAATTTCTCGGCGGTTTTGCAGTGGCGGCTCCACCGGGGGGACCAGGAGGCCCGTGCCCCCTATTGAGTGCCTGGCCCTCCCAGTGGCCTCCATGTTGGGACCCTATACTTAATGCTACATACATTAAACAACAGATGGTCGGCCCCCCATGATTAGAAGTTGCCACCCCAACGCCCCCCCCCCACTTGCCAAATCCTAGAGCCGCCACTGCGGTTTTGCCCAAATCCAAAGACTGGGCCCAGTCAGAATAGCCCCTCCCCGCCCTCCCGTCCCCGCCCTCTGTGGCTGCGTCAAAGATAATTCGCACTTAGGCCTATAAAGTCCTTGGTTGTCCCTATGCCAAACTTGCTGTATCTTAAGGAATTTTCCATGAGAAACCGACGTTGGGGGGGTAGATGCCACTGCTTTTCTGAATATTAATTTGTTGATCAGTGTTACTGTACGTTGGCGCTGGACCTCCCTGCGCTTCGCATGCTAGTTCAGCTCGTTCGTACTCTTTGTAGGCCACTTCCTTGGGAAATTTGCTGGTGATTCGTGGTGGAACATCTGCAGCTCACAAGAAAGTAACAAAAAACTGTAATTTTGTTTTTAGATCATATATAAAGACGCAATTAGACTTAATTTCTCTGATAGGCCTAAATGTCGCAGTTTAGGCCTACGGGAAACAACAGAGACACAATAATATTTACAGTATATTTAGCACGCTTTGTGACAGAAATGGAAGGCCTGTCGAACAGCCGGCGTGTAGATAGCCTATGTAAAAATTCAGCGTATTTAGGGCCTAACAACAGTGGCGGCTCCACCGGGGGGACCATGGGGGCCCGTGCCTCCTATTGAGTGCCTGGCCCCCCAGTGCCCCCCAGTTGGGACCCTATACTTAATGCTACATACATTAAACAACAAATGGTTGGCCCCCCATGATTAGAAGTTGCCACCCCAACGCCCCCCCCCACTTGCCAATTCCTAGAGCCGCCACTGCCTAACAATTATTGTTATTGTTATTATTCATGACAATTGCTTTACCTCTTGCTGACTTGGAAGATGAGACAATGGCCAATATAAAGCACGCAGTCACAAGTGGCTTCTTGTACATTTTGCAGCAGAAAAGGATGAGAAACAACGAAATGTAACTGAAAAACAAAACGTGTCCCCTGTACCGTAGAGTTCGCAATTGATATCAGAGCTTTAAACTCTTTCAAAACTCGAATTCAAAAATCAACAGTGCTATTAACAGAAATTTTCGATTACAAGCGTTTATCTTCGTCTCACTGTATCTATTAATTATCATTAATTAGAATTTTCAACTAAGCATCTGTGGTCACCCCGCTCCCCCCATATTCCTGAGCCCTGGCTACGCCACTGTTTCAAACAACCTAGGCCTACATTGCTTTGTGTAGATTGCAGTTTAGGACACGGTGTCGATCATTAGCGCAAGCAAGTCCAGGGGCGTCATTGGGGGTAGGGGGACGGTGGGGGCATAGGCGGATTTTATTAAAGGCTGGGGTAGGCTTAGCCTAAGCCTACCCAACTAATCCCACCAAAACAAAAAGTTTTTTCCATAAACACCAGGTCTGTCGCGTGCTGGATGGCACCCCCAGACCCTATGCTAGCCTACCCAAATATTAAACTCTAAATCCGCCTATGGGTAGGGGTCGTGGCCCCAAGGAAATGAAGAAATAACATATAATGTATTAAATAAATAAATAAATAAATGTGAAAAGTGCAAAAAATTGCAAAAATTGCCAAAAATAATCAAAACTTTGCAAATTTGCCAAAATTCTCTCAAAATTTTGCTAAAATTTGCCAAAGAACTATCTCGCCACCCCCCACCCTCCCACCCCCACCCCAAGAAAAGTGTGAAATGTCGTTACTGAGCGAGTAGATAGCGAATAGTACCGATTCAACGTTTTATCCGAATTTTTCAGCATCTATCGAAAATTCGGACAATCGCGAAAGACCCAAGCGGCGCTGCAGAACTGGATGCTACCGAGAGAGAGAGAGAGAGAGAGAGAGAGAGAGAGAGAGAGAGAGAGAGAGAGAGAGAGAGAGAGAGAGAGAGAGAGAGAGAGAGAGAGAGAGAGAGAGAGAGAGAGAGAGAGAGAGAGAGAGAGAGAGAGAGAGAGAGAGAGAGAGAGAGAGAGAGAGAGAGAGAGAGAGAGAGAGAGGAAACAAGAAATTCTCCGCTCTTCGCATCAATGAATGTCAGTTCATAGGCAAGTTTCTTTGTTCGACACGAATTTAAAAACAGCCATAATATAGGCAACGTCACTCCTCTGTCACGTCCGTTCGCCAGGCAAACACAATCACGCCTTTGTGTCGACCGTTGTGGTGACAGCCTGACAGCAGCTCCCATTTCTAGAAGGCTGTGGATGCGGGTACCAATTTGCCCCGTAATTACTACTATAGGACCTCACAGCTTAAACAGAAGCAATTTGTCCCCAAAGAGCAACGATCCAAAGCCCACGCTCCCAACTCTTCCCGCGTTGTCGATAATATCCACAACTAAAGCACCCCTCCTCTGGGCCCCCGCCGCCTAATCGCCCCGGGCTTAATGATAAGCGGCCGTAATTGCCGCTTAGCAATGGGTGGTGAATGACTGACAGCAGGGGCGTAGCGACGGGGGGGGGTTTATTATTATTATTATTATTAGTAGTAGTAGTAGTAGTAGTAGTAGTAGTAGTAGTAGTAGTAGTAGTAGTAGTAGTAGTAGTAGTAGTAGTAGTAGTAGTAGTATAGACTTATTAAGGCCCTAAGTATTGACGAGCAAAACAGCTTGTCATGTCAAAGACTTTGTACTTCTTTCAAGTTTAGATCATACTACCCACCCCTTCCAAAAATGATCTCACACAGACCCTAGCACGAATAGGGGAAAGGGGGGGCCTGTGCCCCGTGGCTGCGCCAATTTTATTGATGAGGATCAGATACTTTACCCAACTCAAATAGTTACTTAGTCTGTTCAAACTGTCCATACAGAGAAAGATACAAAATAGGCCTATAAGTGAGTTTCTGATATACGCCGATATAATATTAAACTGCAATTTGGTATAAGTGAGTGTGAACTATTCACGGAGAGTTCAATAATTCTTGGTATTCGAATGAAGCGATAGTTTCCTACAGTTCCCACACTCGAATAGGGAAACAGACCAATACAACGCGTCTTAATAATTGCGTATTCGTTACGGAAATTGAGATATAATTACTATAATCGGAGACATTACATAAGGTCAACGGAAGTCGCAATGATGCATTTAATAGGCTCCTATAAGTTGCTCATCGAGAGGCTATTGCAGATAATCCGGAAAAACATGTTTAGTTCTTTATCCTTTCTGCATATTACGAGACAAAAGGAGGAAACAGACACTACTACTACTACTACTACTACTACTACTACTACTACTACTACTACTACTACTACTACTACTACTACTGCTGCTGCTGCTGCTGCTGCTGCTGCGGCTGATGCTGCTGCTGCTACTACTACTACTACTACTACTACTACTACTACTACTACTAGGCTACTACTACTACTACTACTACTACTACTACTACTACTACTACTACTACTACAAGGCAAAATGCTCGAACCTGACCCGGAGGGTTGAACCCTCCCCCACCCTCAGGTGGGTGGGGGTTTTATCCGCAAAAGCCTCCTGCTCTGAAAGACCGGATTATTTCAATTGAGATGATCAAAAATCATTTACTGAACATAACAGTCATCAGATTAAGTCAATCTGTTCTGTTAAAATTCGCACAGGCCTAACTTACAATAAGTCACGTTCGTGAGGTTAAAATTATTAATATAACGACAATAACGGCATAAATTAGCTATTATTTTGTCAATACTTACATCAGTGGCGGTTCTAAGATTTCTTGGTTGGGGGGATGAAATGAATTTATAGGAAGTTGGTGGGGGGATGAAAATAGAAGGAAAAAATCAATAAACTTTGCCGAAAAAGGCTAACGTAAGGGAGTTTTATCCTTAATTTTACTACACTTTGACCGAAAAATAGGCTGATAAGCAAAAAAGGTCATCCGCAGTTTTCTCCCTAGTTTTACTTAACTTTTACCCAAAAATAGGTTTCACAAAGGAAGAAGGTAAAGTAAGTCCGGTGGGGGGGGGCTGCATCCCCACACGTCCCCCACGTGGAACCGCCACCGCTTACAAGCGTCCAGTAGGCCTACAGTGTAACCTTGTAATTTTTCAGATTACCTGGTACAAGTTGGGATCGCGCCTTGTAGAAAGTATTCAATGTCTGGCGAGGATCAAAGCAGGCCAGTTGTTGTTCCTACTTTGATTTTTCTAGCGCAATTTTAAAGTGCACTCCAGTAGACTAAGTATGAGCAGTGTTGGCGATAGGACGCAACCTTGTCTTGTACCAACTTTAGTCTGTATCCATTCTGTTAATTCTCAATTATCGCTAATTTTATAATCGCGTCATCTTTGACTATATCGGTTCCTTAGTACTGCAACCGCTGCTAATAGCTGGATTAAGGCCACTCCTAATGGTGAGACAGCAAAAGCCAGACCTTTGACCGTAGGAATAAGATGTTTGGCTCTGGGCGGAGCGGATCAGAGCAGGGCGGTCTAGGAGGACTCGAGGCCGTAAAAAAGTCCGAAGAGATCGGATGAACTAACGCTGTTATGCAATGTACACCGGGAGGGGGAAGTAACGCAAAACCGGGCGATGTCATAAGCAATTAGGGGCCTAAGTCAAAATCTGCGCTGCGAATGGATGTGACAACCTGAAAAGGGACGTGACTTTGTCCAGAAGACACGGAAAGATTAGAAGAGGTGAAGTCGTCCCGTGCATCGTGTGTGGGTGGCGTGTTTAAAATTATTGTTTCAGCGTTTTCCTTAACCAAAAAAGTAACGCTTGCAAAGCATATACTGTATTTTTAATTGTAAGGTGTCCTAGTAGTACTTGTACGATATGCCACCATAAACAGTTCATGATGATGATGATGATGATGATTATGATTATTATTGTTATTATTATTATTATTATTATTATTATTATTATTATTATTATTATTATTATTATTATTAAATAAAAACATATGACGAAAAAGACCCTTAGGAACATATTCGGCTGTGTAAGTCCACAACATTTGCTTAGCTAGGGGCGGGCAGGTGGTCCTATACTAGTTTGCCCTAGAGGCGGCATTTTCGAGATTTCATAACTTTTTAAAAATACTTATTAGGGTTTTTTGCTTGTCAGACTTTTTTAGAGACTTGATTGGTAAGTTTTTTTCCCAAGAAATTTAGAAAATTTGGAGGCGGCACTTGTTTTCTCGCCCCGGGCGGCACTTTACCTCGCTACGCCACTGCGGGCGGCTACTGATTGGTATGAATAGTTGAAAGATGTTATGGTGGGCATTACAGGGTAACCGTGAGAACGGACTAAGACCTGTTCCCATCTCCAATAGCCTATAGACTATATCCAACTACGAGGGAAGCACACACACACCCCCGCGTAAACCTGAGAAAACGGGTTCAAGAGTTTAAAAATCCTTAGCTAATAGGCTACTCAGCGTAGAGCTGGGTAAAAAATCGCAACAGTATCATTTGAAAGATTATATCGGAACCAGCTTCTAAAGTTTACTACGGTTTTTTACGCAGACTTAGGCCTACTTAGCCTCCTATATACCACATGAAATCGCATTATAAAGATGAAAGCAAACGTTCACATTATGTGAGTGTATATATATGCGACTTAATTTCGGTTCTAATTGGAGCAAAATGAAGGGAAGACCATACTCTCCGCGGGTGACAAAATATCGTTCCCGCTGTTAATGGAATTCGATACCACTTGCCGTACTATGAACTACCGCCGTACTATGAATAGGCCTATGTACTGGATGTGTTTTCGTGCCAGTTCAAAGAAGATCATATAAAGTTCGTGAATCAGTATAGCCTACTTTGCCACAGCCTCGGCGGAAGTCTGTGACTCTTTGTGGGAAAAGTCTACTACTGCTTAAGCACTAGTGGAAACACTAACTAGTCCAAGTACTAATTTCTTCACAACTATAAACTAGTTCCTAGTTCCAGCCAGGGCCGGCAAAATGGCCAGAGGCCATAAAGCTTACAATCTTACACCAGAATTTGGCTTATTTGATGGTAACCGAGAAAAGGAAGAAACATAGATTAATAATAATAATAATAATAATAATTATTATTATTATTATTATTATTATTATAATTATAATAATTATAATAATTATAATAATTATAATTATAATAATAATAAAATAACACTAAATATAAATCATTATTTCGCCATAAAACCATGGTTGGCATAGAACAAAAATAAAATAAATAAAATAAATAACAAGTTTCTATCTGAATACCTGAATTAGGCCTATATCTCATCTGGCGTATTTTACTTATGCTTCCCCTTTCCTATGATAGCCTCTCGTACCTGTTCCCTATTACCTATCCGCCATCCTACCTGTTACCTATTACCTATCCGCCATCCTACCTGTTCCTTATTACCTATCCGCCATCCTACCTGTTCCCTATTACCTATCCGCCATCCTACCTGTTCCCTATTACCTACCCGCCATCCTACCTGTTCCCTATTACCTATCCGCCATAACCGGGACCGGATAATCTGATTGACTTATTATTGGATTTTACAATGGTGCAGGTTTTTCTCTAGGATTATCAATTTGGGGGTGTCGGTAAATTCTGGGGGCCTCTGCCAAAAAGTCTGACAAGCAAAAAAGGGTCATCTCATAGCTGAGATTGGGAGGAGGTGTTGGGGAGGTGTCGGTCTGAAATGGGGGGGGGGTGTTGGGAGGGGGTGTTAGGGGGTGTAAAAATATCCCCGCAATGGGATTTACGATTCGAATCAAGGAGCGACCATCGACCGATGCCAAGAACATTAGGCCTAATTAAAGTGGCGCTATAGAAGTTTGCCAGCGAATGAATGGACAGTTTCCGTTGCGTGCACAAAGCAGCCGCCTATCAGTTATCCAGGCTGCCTATTAATATAGCAATATCTCTCCTATACACGTGGTTCCCCCTATGGGCCTACGCCTCTTAGTATGACTATGTGACCATGAACCCTTATAAGCAAATGAGATTTCCTAAGATAATTTATCCACGGGTAGGCAAACAAGTTGGCACTAAAGGAAATTCTGTAAATTGTAATGCATTTGCAGAGATAATTACAACAATTACGCAAATTACATGCGTGACTCCACTAAGTGATGTCTTCCAGTGTAGCTGGTGTCCCTAATAATTGCTGGTAGCAGCAGCAGCAGCAGCCAGCAGCAGCAGCAGGGCATAGCCGGCTAACTTTGGCATCATAGGTCCGTTTCTTAGACCCATTCCCATCGGTGGTCTGGTCAGTCCAATCATTCACACTTCCATCGTCTCTGACACGCTGCGCTTTATATATATATATATATATATATATATATATATATATATATATATATATATATTATTCAGTTTTATTTTATACCATCGAGAGGTCAGACACATTTGTCTAATCATACAGATCATAAGTACAGGTTTGATGATGCATATACATGTAGACATTCCAAACTACGCCCAGCATATATATAATTATATATATATATATATATATATATATATATATATATATATATATATATATATATATTTGAGGCAGAGGCGTAGCCAGGATTTTCGGAAAGGGGAGGTTTAGTTTTGACCGTGACCAACTTTGAAAAAATCCTGACAAGCCAAAAAGACCCTCGCCTCTTCCTTAACCCTTTACCGTCTGTAGCCAATTAATGGGGTTTTGACCCCCAAAGCCCAAAGACGCGTCAACAAATAACAAATGCATGGAAACTCATACAAAATATTTTTCCGGCGGCCAAAAGGGGAATTAACCTTCAGACCCCCTGGCTACGCCACTGATTGGAGGAATAATTGTATTTGCCACGTGGACCTAAATAAAGTGTTGATCGTCCATATGTTGCACTAATCAGAAAGCTGGTAGACTAAGGGTTAACATAGAACCTTACATATAGGCAGGCTTGTTCAGCAAGTGGTCGCTTTATAGGTCTGCGCAATGTAAAACGCACTCGGATTATTGCGTGGCATATAGGACCTACTGTAGCAATGTTCTTCCAAATAAAAGCAATACCGATGGTTTCCCCCTTTCGATTTTTATGCCAAACCGTAGAGGAGATAGGACTCCTTTCAAACCAAAACTTTCCACCGTCAACAACAGGGGCTTAGCGACGGGGGAGTATGTCGGTGTATATACCCCCAAATCAGGCTACCTTAAAATTTTCAATATAATTGTTAAGATTTTAAATTTTTTACATATTTACATCCCTCCACTCCCACCCCCGCTCAATCACATTATACCCCCCCATTCCTGGCTACGCCCCTGATCAACAAGAGGTTTGTTCTCAAACATTTAGAGAAAAACTTCCCTGCCCGGTAAAAAAACTTTTAAAAGTTGAAGTTCCGTGAGAACATAATTATGATAATCGAGCGGACATGACACACTGATAGCCTATCATTTAGCAACATTTCTGACATCAGTCACATGTACAGTTTATCTTTAACAATTTTATTCACCGACATTATTACAACAGTGGTTCTCACACAGGGCACACCCTACTGAACCACCTTAGACCTTGTTATTACGTTATTATTATTATTATTATTATTATTATTATTATTATTATTATTATTATTATTAATATTAATATTATTATTATTATAACGGAGACTGCAATCCCTCAACACTTTAAACGTCTGTAAAAGTATCGCCAAAGTAAGAGGTGGTTAAAGCAATCATTCATTCGTAACGGAACAAGAATCGAAAACCAAATAGTCTATTATTCTGTTAGATTTATAATCTATTAGAACTATCATTATTATATTAAAAACCCCTAAAATTCAATCACTCACTGGTACAAAAATACGCCGTGATAATTAGGATCGACGGTAAAACCGCTATATCCAGTTCCAATAATGCGTTATAATTCCAAGTGTGATAGGCCAACTTTTATCGTGTATATAGTTAATTTCGCCATATACTGTGTTTCAGAGAGAATTGAAATTGAGATAGCTATCATTTATCGGGCATGCGGACTTTATACTACGTCATTGGACAAATGACCCCCTGCCTGACCATTTGCGGCTGTGGCCATTTCAAATTTAGATTATTCGCCCAATAAATATAACCAGCTACTGCGGTAACCATCTACCCCTCGAAAGCGCTATGTAAACTTAAATTCGCGAGATTTTACTCGCTTACTTACTTAAGTTGATTCAATATGTATGGCTCTAATAACCCGATGTTCTAAATGGAGATGACGGGCTGTTTTTCTCTCCATACCTGTTTCCGCAATTCGTTCCTTCGAGGCGTCAATTATTATCTATCGTCTGCTGCTTCTGAGTGCTATTATCGAGGACTCGACGCCGTCTGGCTCGCTCGGTGGTTGGCAGACGAGAGGAACGAGTATTAAATGAAGCGGCCTGTCTCTCTATTAGCGGCCCTGTTGCTGCCACAGCGCTGCGCTGTTGATTCTGTATCAGTGGGCAATACACTTTGGACCTCACAAGGAAAGAGGAAAATAGTGGTGATGATGACGACGACGATGATGAAGATGATGATGATGAAGATGATGATGAAGATGATGAAATTGATGATGATGATGATGATGACGATGATGATGATTATAATAATCATTAGCTTCGCCACGGGGGTGGGGGCAAATGGGGGAAACTGCCCCCTCTAACCTGACCCCAGACCACCTATCATTCGCGCAAATCCGGTGAGAAAGTTTTTTGTGGAGGGGTGTGTGGGGTGGGGTAAGAAATCTGACACGCCAGCCTCTTCCCCCAGCCCAATCCAAAATTCCTGGCGACTTCACTAATGATAATGAACATGATGATGATGATGATGATGATGATGATGATGATGATGATGATGATGATGATGATGATGATGATGATGGTGATGATGATGATGATAGGCAAGATCCGTTGCCATTGGTGTAGCCACTGGCGGCGTGGGGTCGGCCCAATGAGAAATTTGTAGGGGGTGGGAGGGTACAGTAGGTGGGCTGTTTGAAACAGAATCGATATATAAGACTTACATGCAGGGGGACATGAATGTGTCAAAAACTTCTAGACGAAGTGTTTTCGCGTGCCGACTTTTTTCAATTGAAAAAGTCCCTATGTGCCCCCCCCCTTCTGCCCTATTTTCGGAACCCTGGCTACGCCATATTCCGTCGCTCAAACCTCTCACACCGTGCAAACTATTAACTGCTGAAAATCATACAATTAATAGAAAAACACACATTTATTTATTTATATATCTGTATACAGGTACATACATACATACATACATGTACATACATACATACATGCATACATACATACATACATACATACACTGTGACACACGTATATATAAGCGTATTTTTGCCCTCTGTAGTTAATTCCCAAAGCTCTTATAAAGAAAAAATGTCCGGAGACAAAAATTAACGTACACTGTATGTCAAGTTGTCAACTCTCGTCTGGTTCGTGCATATATATATATATATATATATATATATATATATATATATATATAATGCAACATAATATATAATAACCATATATGTTATATATAGCATATATAAATGAAATTTCTGACTGATTGCAACCGTCGCGATACATAACGTAGCTTCGAGCGGACGATATAGGCAGGGCGCGATTTGTAGGGGGGAAGGAGGGAATCTCCCCACCCCCACTGGCCAACTGCATCCCCTACTGCTACATCCCCCCACCACTACATCTCTCCACTGATACATTTTCCAACAACTACATCCCCTCCAAGCAGTGGCGTAGCTAGGATTTTTAGGCCCTAATGCAAAAAATATATATTAATGGGCCTCTTCAACTTAAAAAGTCACAACATGACGAACAGTGCACTAAGAGTCTAAGGCTTAAAATTTTTTAACACTTAACCCCTTAACTGGGCAACTATTTGTAACTCAATGTAAAGTGGACGAGCATTACTCGGGCACCCAGTTAAGGGGTTAATACTAACGCATCGTCTGTCACCGGATTCCGGAAACTGAAAGCTGTAAAACGGCTTTGTTTTTGTAGCGCTGTCATATTTAATACCTACCGAATTTATCTGATTAAGACTGATTTTTAATGTGTTTTTAATTACTTACTTTTGTTATTATTTACTTTCTCTTTTACATTGGTGGTCAAAAAGGGCCCTAGTTCTTCTGTGGGCCCGAATGCCTTGCTTATTCTTGCTATATGGTAGCTACGCCTCTGCCCCCAAGCTCGAAATACCCCTCCCCCCATTGCTCCAGGTCACAAATCGCACCCTGACGATAGGCTTCCATGTAGAGATATTGCCAGAAATTAGGTCGCCAGATTTTTTTGTGTTTATACTAGACGAGTGCTTGCTTTAGTACAACTAATATTATATTATGTACAGCATTGAGCTTTAATAATAATGTGATTTAAATTAAGTGGTTTAGGAGACTAAGTAAGCCTGTGCGAAAACCACTGATGTAACTCTCCGCACTCAGTAACCTAGTTTAGATATAGTTTAGAGATAGCCTTTGAATCCGTTTACTGTTTCAACTGTTTTTGCTTTTGCGACACTGGACACTGTGTGCTGTCAACCCCTTGGTGGTGGTGGTGGTGGTGGTGGTGGTGGTGGTGGTGGTGGTGGTGGTGGTGGTGGTGGTGGTGGTGGTGGTGGTGGTGGTGGTGGAGAGAGAGAGTTTGCATAGCGAGGGAGCTATTAGGAGCGTGTGCCGGGAAAGAGAAGATTAAACAGAATATTCTCCTGCTTCCCGTCCCATTTGAGTGTGTTTGTGTGTGTGTGTGTGTGTGTGTATGTGTATGTGTGTGTGTGTGTGTTTGTGCACGTTAAGCACACTCTCTCTCAAAATGACAAAATTGCCCGAAACTAATTTGTCGTTGAACCCAAAATGACTGCAACGTTCAGAACTTCGTAATAATAATAATAATAATAATAATAATAATAATAATAATAATAATAATAATAATAACGGCAAGCCGCTACATCAGAGGTGGGCAAACTACGGCCCGCGGGTCGCATGCGGCCTGCCACCGGATTTCACGTGGCCCGCGAGATCATCTAGAAACATGCATACGACCGGCAGAAAGTGAGATAATTATTATAATTTGAAATTATTTTGTATAGGCTAAACATGGCGGCACTTTATTTTAAAATCTTAGAAAGGGTTGACAGCGCCAGGGTCAAACGAAAGATAAAAATTTTTTTTCTCGACAAGCAAAAAGAGGGTCATCACAGTTATTATATATATATATATATATATATATATATATATATATATATATATATATGTGTGTGTGTGTGTGTGTGTGTGTGTGTGTGTGTATATATATTAAGGTGTTGCAAAAAACACAAAATTTCTGATTTTCAAAAACTTTCAAAACTTTTCAGATGACACCTTTTGCATATCAAACAGATATGAATATGAAAATTTTTTAAAGTTACAAAAGTTCATAATTTTCTGATCTTAGTTTTTAACAACTATAGCAATTTTCGTTAACACTTTACGTTAAAATACCTTATTGCCCCATAGAATAAGGACACAACAATAACAATTTAACAAATAGAAAATAATGTCATGTTGGGAATGCATTTCGTTATCAATGCAATGATGCCATTTCTATTGCCATTATTGCCAGGTTCTGTATCTGAACATAACACTGCACACAGTGCACAATCAGTTCCAGGTTCGTCATTGTGCTCAACGAAACCTATGGTTGAGTGTCATGGATGAGCTGTTTTAAATGCAGAAGGTGTTGGCCAATGTTTGCCATAGCGATTGATATCAATGTAATAATGGATGTTAAAGATAGTGGCTGAAAATGATGCTTGAATTCGATCTATAACAGGAAGAAATAACTTTGCACAAATATCAGAAATATGTTCTCTGTCAAATGTCTAATAAATCTAACGAGAGATACGAAGGGGTTTAAGAGAGCTGGTTTCTTGTATGACAAGTTTTATAGACCACTCTTCTGAATTTTGCATATCTATAGCCTAGTGTAGCACTAATTCTTGCGTTGTCCAATGTCAAACAGGGTATCAATTATATGATATTTTTGTGGTCTATAGAACTTGCCATACCAGAAACCAGCTCTCTTAAACCCCTTTGTATCTCTCCTTCAATTTTTTAGACATTTGACAGAGAACAGGTTTCTGAAAGACTTTGCATAGTGTTCTTTCAAGTGGCTCACCATTTTTGGAGGCATTTCGAATGACCTAGAATAAAACTGTGGCAGATATATTGACAATTCTAGTACGTTTTGACTCAGCTAAGCTGGGGAAACAAGAAAATGTGGTTTTAATTTTGCATTATTAGTATTTTGGAATAATGAGGGTTGTCATGGATGAGCCGTTTTAAATGCAGACGGTGATGGCCCACGTTTACAATAGCGATTGATATCAATGTAGTAATGGATGCTAAAGATAGTGGCTGAATATTGTGCTTGAAATCGATCTCTAACAGGACGAAATAAATTTCAAATATGCGGTTGTGTTTGCTCAAATACTGGGCATTATTTGCATTATGGAATATCGGGGCTTGTCAAGCTGGAGGGGCTCTAAATACATAAGGCGATGGCCTAAGTTTACAATAGCGATTGATATCGATGTAGTGAAGAATGCTAAAGACAGTGGCTCAATATAGTGCTTGAAATCGATCTCTAACAGGACGAAATAAGTTGCAAAAATGTAGTTTAATTTGCACAAATATAAGAAATCTGTTCTCAGTCAAATGTCTAAAAAATCTAACGAGAGATACTAAGGCTTTGCATAGTGTCGTTTCAAATGACTCACCATTTTTTGGGGCATTTCGAATGATCTAGAATAAAATTGAGGCAGAATATATTGACAATTGTAGTACATTTTGACTCAGCTAAGCTGGGGACACACGAAGGTGTTGTTTTAATTTGTTTCATCACTCTTCTGAATTTTGCATATCTATAGCCTACTGTAGCACTAATCCTTGCATTGTCATATGTCAAACAGTGTTTCAATTATATAATATTTTTGTGGTCTATGGTCTAAAGAACTTGTCATACAAGATACCAGCTCTCTTAAACCCCTTCATATCTCTCTTTCCATTTTTTAGACATTTGATAGAGAACAGATTTCTGAAAGACTTTGTTTAGTATCGTTTCAAATGGCTCACCATTTTTTCGGGGCATTTCGAATGCTCTAGAATAAAATTGTGGCAGAATATATTGACAGTTCTAGTACGTGTTGACTCAGCTAAGCTGGGGACACAAGAAAATGTGGTTTTAATTTTGCATTATTAGCATTTTGGAATAACGAGGGTTGTCATGGATGATCCGTTTTTAATGCAGACGGCGATGGCCTTTGTTTGCAATAGCCATTGATATCAATGTAATAACAGGAACATTTTGCATCGTCCATGTATGTCTAATTTTCTTCGCTATCTTTTATATGAAAAAACTGCTGGGCTTCCCCATATTTTCATTTTGTAGCTGACGTCGCCTTTGTAGCACATCCTTGTTTTATGGCATTGTCTTCAAATTTACAAGAGTATCAATGGATTTAAGAAATCTGCTAGACAAGTATATGAAGGACATATGTTAAAAATTTATGAACTTTGATGATCTTTCAAACAAAAACATTATTACATTCATAATAAGTGAGTAAAAGCTCATATGAAACCATTTGAAAGTAATTGAAAATCAAAATTTGCAACACCTTAATATATATATATGTTTATATATATATATATATATATATAAACATATATATATATTAAGGTGTTGCAAATTTTGATTTGATATATATAGTTATGTCAATTATCAATAATCTGCAATGGATTCCAACATTTTAAAATTTTTCTTCCTCCCCCAATTGAAATTCTAAACGGTTTGGCTTTTCGCGATCCGCCTGGGCCAGTGTTTAATCTAGGCCGTTTCCGGAGGGAATTGCCCTTTTCTCCCCCCCGGAAATTTCAAATCACCCCCAAATTTTTTTTTTTTTGGGAATACAAATGTGGACTAACAGCAGCCCAAAGAATTCCCCGGCTTTGTTTTCGTTTCTCCTTGGCTTTGTCAGTTTCCCCTCCGAAGTCCAGGAGTCTAGATGAAACACTGGCCTGGGCCTAAGGTAATAGGCCTATTAAGTTTTATGCGGCCATTTAAAGGGAAGGGGTTTGCCCACCTCTGCACTGAATATATTTTGCCCTTTTGGAGTTACACCCAACCATGGCAGATAATATTATAGTTACGTTAATTTGATGGGCGTCAGTGGGATAGGATGATGGGTGGATGAATGGATGGATGGATAGATGGATAGATGGATGGATGGATGGATGGATGGGAAGCCGCAGAGTTAACAAATATTGCTTTTATTGAGCGGCTATTTAAGGTTGATAATTTTAAAATGCCTACGTTTAGTGCCGACAATTTCGAGTAACTCTGACAAGTAGCTTCAGTCCCACACGTCTAGCATGTTTTGCCTCCTCGTATTCGCGTGCCAAAGCAATTACGAAGACCCTCAATAGCAGACTGTAGGCCTATACGCCAGACAAAGTCTCAGCAGGTCTGGCCTATAGCTAAAAGTTACATTTATTGCTTCGTGTCTGATAGTCAAACTCCGTGGTCTTTCACACAAAATAAATCCTACTGAACCACTTAAAATCAGGTTATTATTATTACTATTTTCCTAGAAAATGCTATTTTATTTCGTCGTCAGCAACAATAGATCGATTTAGGCCTAAGCCAGCGGGTCTAGAATCTGGATCAGAGGTAGCCAAATTTTTCCCTCAAGGGGACCACTATAAATGTTGATAGACATGAGAAAGACCACGTGTTGTTTTTACTTCTTATATATAAATATACAATGCTAAATACATACTGTTATAACTTACAGGCCTATTGTAGCTATTGCAATATATAATTCGAAACTGTATGACAGTAGAAATGTGGACTGTCTGATAGGTTTAGGCCTATGATAAAGTAAATCGTTCTACAGAGCGTCTGTGATTGTATCCAACACCATAAAATGACAAATGCTGCAATTTATCTAGCGCCATTTTTGTAATGTCCTTGACGTCAGTCGATGGTCGCTCTCCAATAAGCAGTGGCGGCTCCACAGGGGGGCCCGCCGGGGGCCCGTACCCCCAATTAAGTGCCTGGCCCCCCCTGTGGCCCCCGCTGTTGGGACCCTATACTTAATACTACATACCTAACAACAAATGGTTGCCCCCCATCAGAGACGTCATTTCACTGTTTTTCAGGGGGGGGGCAAAACACTTTCGACCTGACAAGTTACAAGTTTGCGAAAAAGCTGACGACCTTTTTTTTGCTTGTCAGCCAATTTTCACGGTTAGTTAAAGTAGTTACTTCAAATTACTCGACATCATCAAGCACTCCTTTAGGGCGTGTAAAATCTAAATAACACAAACATTGGCAAAAAAATTTTCCCCAAAAATCAGTGGGGCAAATGCCCCCTGCCCCCAAAAATGACGTCCTGTTCCATGATTATATATTGCCACCACGACGACCCCCACTTGCCAAATCCTGGAGCCGCCACTGCCAATAAGATGAGCGAAACTGTTAATTATATATTATTATTTATCAAACCCTTGACATCAGATAGAGGGATAGAGGCGTGTAGGTGCACGGAGGAATCATGTAAAGGCTAAAGCACAAAAATGGCTAAACCTTTCCAAGCGTCATATTTGAAATAAAAATCACTAATAATAGGCTAATAGCTATAAAATTATCAGTCGTAGCTGTAGGCTTTTAAGATATCTGGTTCATTTTAGGCCTGCAACAGGTTTTATAGACATCAAAAACAAGGTTTATAGGCCCTAGATATGTAAAAATCTAATCGATTTGAAGAAATTCTCCAACAAAATCCATATTTTCCTCATGTTCCTTCTTCATTGCTTTAATCTTTGCAAGAATAATCAATAATATCTTTATCAATTTTGATCTACAGGGCTTGAAATAGAGCACACCCAGCCATTTCATGCTACACACTAACTAAATTGTCTGTACGAGAACGAGGGACATCAACTAAATGAAAGTCCTGCCGAATATCTTGCGGAATGCCTAGTAGGGCGATCGAGGGAAGAGCCGCCTATTAAGATATCTGGTTCATTTTAGGCCTGCGACAGGTTTTTAGACATCAAAAACAAGTTTTATAATAATTATTCGCTGTGTGAGAGAAGTCTATTAAAGGCCTGTTGAATAGAAGGTATATATGCCCTAGATATGTAAAAATCTAATCGATTTGAAGAACTTATCCATATTTTCCTCTTGTTCCATCTTCATTACTTTAACTTTTGCAATCATAATCAATATCTTTATCAATTTCGATCTACAGGGTTCGAAATAGAGCACTCCCAGCCATTTTATACTACACACTTGACGCCATTGACTGTACGAGAACGAGGGACATCAACTAAATGAAAGACCTGGAGAATATCTTGCGGAATGTCTCGTAGGGCGATCAAGGTAAGAGCCGCGTATTAAGAATCTGGAACTGTATTAGTACCATCTAATTCGCTAGGTGGCTGTCGTTATAATTTTTCGTCTACACAGGACTCCAACTACAGTGCTGGAAAGCATTCATACCCACGAAAGGATGAGCTTTTTGAATTGACAGCTACATTGTCCATTCGCAGGGCCATCCAGTGGCGGCTCCACCGGGAGGACAGGGGGCCCTTGCCCCACCTATTGAGTACCTGCCCCCTCCCCAGTGCCCCCTCCAGTTGGGACTCTATACTTAATGCTACATACATTAACGCCATTGACTGTAATAGAACGAGGCACATCAACTAAATTAAAGCCCTGCAGAATATCTTGTGCAGTAGGGCAATCAAGGGAAGAGCCGCGTGTTATTATAGGCCTACAACAGGTTTTATAGATATCGAATACAAGTTTTATCATTAATTCGTGTTGAGAGAAATTAATTGAACGCCTGTTGAATAGAGGGCGTATAGGGACTAGATATGTAAATATCTTATCGATTTGAAGGAATTATCCGACAAAATCCACATTTTCCTCTTGTTCATTCTTCACTGCTTTAAACTATTCAAGAATAATCAATAATATTGTTATCAATTTCGATCTACAGGGTTCAAAATAGAACACTCCCAGCCATTTCATACTACATGTTAACCTAGTTAGCGTTAATCCCGTACGTGATACGGGCAAGATATCAGTTTCAGAGTAACTAAATTTACGTTGACAAAAGCGGGAATTATTTGGCACTAGCGGTGACGTAGACATTTGGGACAGGTAAAAGAGCTCCTTGATAAAAATATCAATTTTAAGCAGAAGAGAATACCACAGGCAAAATTCTGAATGACAAGAACTTTTGATATGCAAGAGATAGTGCCCTAATTTTTGAAAAATTTTGATTAATAGGTGCTCTTCACTTGCCTATCAAAAGTGCTAGTCATTCCCACATCTGCCAATACCATTCTCTGTAGTTTAAAAATGTTCATTTGAAGCAATAGATAATATCACAGGCAAAATTCTGAATGCCAAGCACTTTTGATATACAAGATATAGTGCATTCGTATCTCAAGAGTCTTCAATAATGTTTTGGTAGGCCTAATATTGTAATAACGTCGTTTCGTCTCAAAAATATATAATCTAACGCTTTTGGTACATCATTTTCACAATTAATCTAACGCCAAAGAGGTTAACGCCATTGACTGTAATAGAACGAGGCACATCAACTAAATTAAAGCCCTGCAGAATATCTTGTGCAATGGTTAGTAGGGCAATCAAGGGAAGAGCCGCGTGCTATTATAGGCCTACAACAGGTTTTATAGATATCGAATACAAGTTTCATCATTAATTCGCTGTGTGAGAGAAGGCAATTGAACACCTGTTGAATAGAGGGCGTATAGGGACTAGATATGTAAATATCTGATCGATTTGAAGGAATTATCCGACAAAATCCACATTTTCCTCTTGTTCATTCTTCACTGCTTTAACCTTTTCAAGAATAACACAGGGCAACAAAAAAATTTTTTTTGTCTGGTGCCTTAGAAGTTATAAATGTTTCTTGCTATATTTAGTGCGCTGATTCCAAATATGGTATCAGATTTTGTCTATCAGCTCTAGTTTTTGAGATATGGCCATATTGTTATTATTATTATTATTATTATTATTATTATTATTATTATTATTATTATTATTATTATTATTATTATTATTATTATTATTATTATTATTATTATTATTATTATTATTATTATTATTATCATCCTCATCATCATCATCATCATAATCATCATCATTGCTACTACTATTTCATTAGTACATGATTGGCAAGTGACTGATGGCATAAGACTCATAGGTTACGGGTGATTGACAGCTGTCAGATTGAGAGATCAGAGTGGTGAAAGATGACAGATGATTGACAGCTGTCAGATTGAGAGATGATAGATGGGTTAAAATGACAGATGATTGATCAAATCTATAGCGCCGCAATGTAGCTATATGGCTTTAGCATCAGAGGTTATATCAAAAATGCAATAATAATAATAATAATAATAATAATAATAATAATAATAATAATAATAATAATAATAATAATAATAATAATCAATCAATCAATCATAGAGTGGTGACGAAGATGGCAGTATATTCAGCAGGGACGTAGCCAGGCATAGACAGGATTTTACATTTGGGGGCGCTCAAGGCCAAGAATCACTCCCATTTATTCCTTTTGAACCCGCAATGCCATTTGGGGTGAATTCATTGAGGGAGGCTAGATTAAGCGTTTGGGAGGCTTAGGCCCCTCAAGCCCATTCCTAGCTACATCCCTGATGATCAGCATGTTGCTAAAATCGCCGATCGATGTTCCAAACAGAAACAGTTTGTGACTTCATTTGACAGGCTATTATTATTATTATTATTATTATTATTATTATTATTATTAGTAGTAGTAGTAGTAGTAGTAGTAGTAGTAGTAGTAGTAGTAGTAGTAGTAGTAGTAGTATCGTCATCATCATCATTGTTACTACTATTTCGCTAGCACATGATTGGCAGGTGACTGATGGCAGAAGACTGATAGGTTACGGGTGATTGACAGCTGCCAGACTGATAGGTCACAGAGTGGTGAAAAATGACAGGTGATTGACAGCTGTCAGATTGAGAGGTCACAGAGTGGTGAAAGATGACAGATGATTGACAGCTGTCAGATTAAGAGATGATACATGGGTTAAAATGACAGTTGATTGATCAAATCCATAGCGCCGCAATGTAGCGATATAGCTGTAGTATCAAAGGTTATATCCAAAATACAATAATAATAATAATAATAATAATAACAATAATAATAATAATAATAATAATAATAATAATAATAATAATAATAATAATAATAATAATAATAATAATAATAATAGAGTGGTGACGAAGAC
>CM030859.1:11685838-11695838 GCA_018105865.1 Metaphire vulgaris | reverse complement strand
GACAAAAGCGGGAATTATTTGGCACTAGCGGTGACGTAGACATTTGGGACAGGTAAAAGAGCTCCTTGATAAAAATATCAATTTTAAGCAGAAGAGAATACCACAGGCAAAATTCTGAATGACAAGAACTTTTGATATGCAAGAGATAGTGCCCTAATTTTTGAAAAATTTTGATTAATAGGTGCTCTTCACTTGCCTATCAAAAGTGCTAGTCATTCCCACATCTGCCAATACCATTCTCTGTAGTTTAAAAATGTTCATTTGAAGCAATAGATAATATCACAGGCAAAATTCTGAATGCCAAGCACTTTTGATATACAAGATATAGTGCATTCGTATCTCAAGAGTCTTCAATAATGTTTTGGTAGGCCTAATATTGTAATAACGTCGTTTCGTCTCAAAAATATATAATCTAACGCTTTTGGTACATCATTTTCACAATTAATCTAACGCCAAAGAGGTTAAACAACAAATGTTTGGCCCCCCATGATTAGAAGTTGCCACCCCAACGGCCCCCACTTGCCACATCCTAGAGCCGCCACTGGGGCCATATTTAGAATTTTGGACGCCCTCGGCAGATTTGAATTTTTGCCCATTCACAAACGGAGTCTGTAGTCTGTTACGGTACGGATAGCAACTGCCAAACGCTATTATACGTTGTGCCTACCGTAAGTCAATATTTCACATAACAAATAGCAGGTCTGTTAAAATACGAAAGCACCCACTAACTTTAGTCGATGTGTTATGACTAACAAGGTTAAGATTATGACAACAGCAGTGCTCATGTCAGTGACGTCATGCAGCCCGCTATTATTTATGCCAAGAATAGCAAAGGATAGAAAAGAATATCTAATTATATTAATTCGTCCATTATTCTATCAAAAAACGCGCCTCAAAAATTTTTCATCCCGTTTTATTTCGCCCCCCAAAATTTTTCGCCCCTAGGCAGTGCCTAAACTGCCTAAGTCTTAAGGTGGCCCTGTCCATTCGTTCACATTATGGCCTTGCTGGGTAATCTCATTCTTTGCCCTCTTGTCCTCCAATAGGTTTGTTACTGTCGTGAGTTGTAATTCTTCGTAAGCAATGAAGTCGGAGAAAAGAGAAAATGTGATTTCTGCCAGAGAATATCTCCAATTCGCTGAGATCTTTGCACATCTATGCGCCTAACACTGTTCAATAGGCCTTACCTTGCCATCTAGCAAGTAACAATTATAATAGACCTAATTATATTACTGGATTTTTACTGGCGGTTTAATTAATATGACGTGTTCTTTGTTGAAAGCCAACTGTAGCTCAGCCATACAACCCTCTATTGAGTCTATTCCATCATCTGTTTGTCGTCGCTGGTGGAGCATATGGCGTAGCGTCTGTGCTCGTCTAGCAGTGACAGATAGCGTGTACATGCGCTCGTAGGAAATTCGTCTTTGCCTTCTCGTTGATCGTGCGCTGTTTGAGGTAACGTTGATTCTGGTGACTGTTGCTGCTGCTGTTGCTGCTGCTTCGCCTCTCGTTCGCCTCCGAGGGGCAGGCGGCGTTGGCGCGGAGGCGGCCCTAGGACAGCGGGGTGGAGGCCGGGAAGGAGATCGCATCCGAAGGTCGTGCTAGCTGCGGATGGAAAAACTCGAATTATTGGCAATCTGACGCCCACTCGATTTCTGCGCGAACAACGTTACAGCTGCCCAGTGCCCAGGGACGTCGCGTCTTTGCGTCCGTCCGTTGTGAGCCGGTAGCTGAGGAGGCGAGATCCGACGTCAAACGTTTCCGCCGAAAGGCAGGCAGTTAGAGAGGTAGGTTATGTATGTACTGCCTAACAACTGGTCTTCGATACAGGCGTGCTATCAAAGCTGCTATAGGCCTAATTATGTGACTGTGATAGGCCTAAATGGACTCTTAGGAAAGCAGACAGCATGGGTTCAGTGGCGTACCCAGGATTCCGAAATGGGGGGAGGGAAGGGGGGCCACACCGGCATTTTTGATAGAAACTCAAAAGAGTCGTCTCGTCCTGTTGCGCTTTAACCCCTTAACTGGGGACTCCGGATATATCCGTCCATTTTACATTGAGTTACAGTTAAATACACGGTTAAGGGGTTAAAATTTCTTGAATCCTCGTGTCATGTACTGCCTACCCCTCCCCAAATTCTTGAGGGTTTTGAGTGAATCTCAGTCCGAATAAGGGGGGAGGGGCAGCCCCAGATTCCCGATGGCTGCGTCAATGCACGAGTTTAAACGCTTTTGAAATGAAGGGCTACTGGGAAATGATTGGGATAAGATGGATGAATTTGGCAAAGAACAGCGCTATAAGACAAACTCTTAACCGAACCAAAACTGTAGCGGAGCCATTATTAGAGAAAGGAAACATTTCCACTTTTGACGTATCTGTAGGGGTCTATGGTGCAATATAACAGACTAGACTAATAAAAAAGGGCAAAGTTTTGAGGAACGGAAAAAACACGAAAACAAGGAAGACCTAAGAGGGAAGATGGTTGGACGACGTAAATTCATAAAGGAATGCGCCTTCAATATTCGATCCACATGGCCGAAGAAAGATATGAACCATTCATTGGCAGCTAATCGTTAGCCAACCCTTATCTTTGCTACACGGTCTTGAAGGGCGGTCTACACGACTAGGGGCAGTGATGATGATGAAGATGATAACGATGATGATGATGATGATGATGATGATGATGATGTTAATGATGGTGATGACAGTGATGATGGCTATTATGATCAAGGAGTAGGCAGGGTGTTGGTGTTGGTGGTGGCAGTGTTTAATCTAGGCCGTTTCCGGGGGGAATTGCCCCTTTCCCCCGGAAATTTCAAATTCCCCCCGGAAATTTTGGAATACTACATGGACTAACAGCGGCCCCTAGCAGAATTCCCCCCACTCGGCTTTGTCAGTTCCCCCCCCCGGCTTTTTCAGTTTCCCCTCCGGAGTCCAGGAGTCTAGATTAAACACTGGGTGGTGGTGATGGTGATGATGGCTATTACGAACAAGAGGCAGGGTAGTGCACTGCCTAACAACTGCACATGAAGATCGTCGTGTTATTGAGAGAATCTGGCTGTTGTAATAGCGTTACAGCATTACGCCGCCTGTCTTCCTCGGTGCGTATGTAAATGCAGTCGCAGTGACTCGTCTCGTCATCTCCAGTTGTTCGGGCGATTTAATTCTTTTCCGTTCGACGTCGTTAGTCGATGACTGTTCGGGCGATGACAGAATTTTATTACCCGACCGACGATGAACGAAGCATGACGTAATATATTGAGGTGACTGGGGGTGGGGTGGGGTGGGGTGAAAGTTTGGTGACTCGCGTGGGCGCGAAGACAAGATGGGTAGGATAGTGGGGGGTGGGGTGGGGGCGTGTTACATTTTACGGGGTCTCTTTCTTGCGGCGAACCGATCGCCTATTCTACAGGGTGGCGCAAAAAAACCGGACTGTATTAAATGCCAAACCTAACGCGACCAGTCCGGTTTTTTTATTGCGCCACCCTGTATATAATGGGCAATGTTTTGTCGTCCTGACATTTGTTAGAACGTGGCCTGCACCTACTGTATGTGGGGACGTTTTCCTTGAAAAATATCCCACCGTCATTTCAAGAAAAAAAAGAAAGAAAAACATTCGCACCGATTGACACGAAAGAGGAAAAGGAGGAGGAGAAGAAGGAAGAGGCGGAGAAGGAGGAGGCGGAGGAGGACGAGGAGGAGGAGGAGGAGGACGAGGAGGAGGAGGAGGATGGGATGAGCTTTATTCTGAAAGAACAAAGAACTCTTTCTGAACAATAGATGCATTTACATGCATGGTCTATTTGATAACGTCTAGCTGAAGATATTAACCCCTTACCTGGTGATCCCGGATATATCTGTCCATTTTACATTGAGTTACAGTTAATTACACGGTTAGGGGGTTAATATCCTTATTGGCATATCAGTTTATCCTTAATACTCCCAATATATCGCTTTTTAACTGCTTAGCAAAGTCCGTTATCTAACTAGTATTTAAGTTTCGTGCTATCTTCAGTAACAGAAGTAGGCTAGTGAGTTTCGCATATTTCCCTGTTATCGCCTAATAGGTCTATTCCTTTTCAGTGCAACCGAGGATTCGAGAAGCAACAGCGGCAGACACTAGCAATGGCCACGCGACCTGTGGTCAAGTCTACAAACGAGAAGTTTGTCCGCATCAAGTTCCTCCATTTCGAAGACTTGAAATGCGTCGAAGTCATGGAAACCCTCGTTGCCATAACAACGTGCAGTACGACAAGCGCCGCCGGTGAGAAGAATTAACGTTATTGACTCCTTTACAGGGGGTTATTTCTAGGATTTTCAATTGGGGGGGGGAAGTGTCGGTAAATTCTGGGGGTCCCTGCCAAAAAAGTCTGACAAGCAAAAAATGTCATCCCATAGCTGAGATTTGAGGTGTTGGGGGTGTCGGTCTCAAATGGGGGTTGGGGGTGTCGGTCTCAAATGGAGGGTTGGGTGGGTTGGGGGTGTCGGCCTCAAATGGGGGTTGGGTGGGTTGGGTGGGTTGGGGGGTGTTAGGGTGTGTAAAAATATCCCTGCTCTTTTACGAGCAGTAATTATGACAATGATTTGTATGAGCCATAAAGAGCAGACGTAGAAGATAGGTAATGAGTGGAGGAAGAGGGGAGGAAAGAGGAGGAGAAAAGAAGCAGGAGATGGCGGTGAAGGATGAGACAGAGACGAGAGAAGAAAATGAGAGGACGGTGATGCAGAAGAAGGGCGAGGGGAGGAGAGAAAGACGCGGTCTCAGACGGAGAAGGAGAGAAGAGAGGAAGTAATGAGAGCGAAATAATAGTCTTACAGGTGGTTCTCGTTCATGGGATTAGAACAAATTAAGGAAAAGGAGGAAAAACGACTGAAGGTTAAAAATGATTGACTTGTGCGACTGATTGACTGTGTGATTGAATAAATGATTGAGTGATTGACTGGCTGAACTGACTATAGGCCTATATATATATATATATATATATATATATATATATATATATATATACATTAATTTTTGTCTCCGGACAATTTTTTTTCTCATAAGACCTTCGGGAATGAAGTACCGAGGGCATTAAAAAAAATATATATATATATATATATATGCGTTATATATGCGTTATATATATGCGTTATATATATATATGAGTTATATATGCGTTATATATATATATATATATATATATATATATATATATATAACGCAAAAAACAACACAATAACAACGGCATGGTTGAACATCGTGGCGAAGACGACGACGACGTGAATTATAGTAGCAATAACCTTAATGATAACTATGACGACAGATTCAGTAATGAATTATATTATCGGAGGCTGCAGTTATGGTGATGATGATGATGATGATGACGACGTGATTATCTGGTGACATTCTACGGGTTGCTGTGCTCACCGTATAATAATGCTGATTATATTGGCGACGATGGCTATGATGATGATGATCACGACAGCAGATGCTACTGATGATAACAAGTGTGTTTGTCTATATGCCAGAGAGAGAGAGAGAGAGAGAGAGAGAGAGAGAGAGAGAGAGAGAGAGAGAGAGAGAGAGAGAGAGAGAGAGAGAGACAGACAGACAGACAGACAGGCAGGCAAACAGACAGAGTAGAGAGAGAGTGTGTGTGTGTTTTATATAATTAACATTGGTTGTGTGCGTATGTTTTGCCAGTTATGTCTCGACTGGTGATGAATATCGTCGTTTTGGCCACAAGTGTATTAACGCGTGCGTCTTTTTCTCTTTTTCTTCCCTTTTCGGGTTTTGGATGGAAGTGATTCCAGTGAAAACCAGCCTTTCGTTTTAATAGTCAAAGATATTACAGTATTACGAATGCAATTTTTACGATTGATTTCTCTGCTAAATGCACGACAGATATATTGCAGATGCCGAGAGAACAATAAAAGCTGAGAAGGAGAGAGACAGACAGAGATAAATCCACCGAGCAACAGAGAGAAAGATAAAGACAGAGGCAGAGCGACATAGACAGAGAGAGAGAAATGAAGAGTGTGTGTGTGTGTGTGTGTGTGAGAGAGAGAGAGAGAGAGCATGCAACATACACAGACTGACTAGGGACCGTCCATTAATTACGTAAACAGTTTTAAGCAATTAAAAAAACCCTCTCCCTTGTCAACAACTATCAAACTTCCAGTGCGGCCCTAATAAAAATTTTGTAAAAATTCTTACCTCTACAAGCTAACAATATTAATAAGCTGGAGGGACTACAATCGAAAAAAGTCTACAATCTATATCGAATAAAGCCATAATAGTATACGATGACGCAAGACTATGACTCCCTAGGTAAGGGCTTAACCGGTTAAGGGGATTAAAGTGGTGGGCAGCCGACGGGCGAGCGAGTGTGTACCATGGATGGAGGACCAGTGAACCGACTAGTTTCATATTTTTCGATTTATTAAATTTATTGTAAAAATAAAATTGCTAACGTAAATTTATCTTGACTTCCCCCCCCCATGTCAACGACTGTCAAACTTCTTCAAAGCCCCTTTCCTATTTTGTTTACGTAACTAATGGACGGCCCCCAAGCAGACAGACAGACAGACAATCAGAGAATCGAATCTCTGCTGGTTTGTATTAAGCTAAAACGATATGTTTTCATATATGATCTACTCAAGAGTGCAATCAATGAAACCCTCACTCTTTCTCTCACTCTTTCTCTCTCTCTCTCTCTCTCTCTCTCTCTCTCTCTCTCTCTCTCTCTCTCTCTCTCTCTCTCTCTCTCTCTCTCTCTCTCTCTGGCTTATGCAAGTGCATGGACTTTATACGCTATTCGGCTGATTTGCCACATCTTCTCTGCACAGCTCTGATGATGATGATGATGATGAGGATGATGATGATGATGATGATGATGACGACGACGATAGGTGTGTACAATAATCTTTACGAAGGTGCCGTTACCGGAGAGAATTTGAGAATTTGTTTAGAACTTTAGGCCTATTTCAAAATTCGACGCACAGTATGAGGCTTTCTGTTGGTAAGTTCTTGAAAGAGTGGTCAGATTCGAATCGTTTTGGGTCAATGGCGGGGTGGGATGGGTGGGTTGTGGAGGGGTTGGAGTGGAAAACAGTATTTGTCTTCGTATGTATCGAGGCATGCAGGCGCAGGGGCGAACGAAAATCTGCTTATTCAGAGAGAAGGCGTTTCTGTTTCATATTATTATTAGAAAATTCAATTATTATTATTCACCCAAAAGAAAAGACACAAACAGTATTTCAGGGAGATTTATTTTAAAAATTAGCCACAAGACCTGCTTCACATGGGCGCCCACAGATGGGGTGGGGAGGAAGCGGGTGGGGGGAAGGAAGCAAATGCTTCCTAAAAAGGCTGGGGGAGGAAATCCCCCTGAGTTTTGTTATCACGTTAGAGTAGGACAGGGAAGAGGGCAGCTGCTTCCAGTAGCCAGGGGGGATGGGCGCCCATATTGCTTCAGACTGTAAAACCCGTCGCCCGTAGGCCTACGTACGTTGAAAATTCAATGTACAGTATGTACGGGCGGCGGATTTTAAAGTCTGAAGCAGGACTTGTGGGCCTTGTGGCTGATCTTTAAAATAAATCTCTGAAATACTGTTTGCAGGCCATGGGCTGTAGCCCCCCCCTCCCCCGGCCCATCATGAAAATAGGCCCACCGATTTTCGAGATAACCTTTTTTTGCTTGTCAGAACGATTTGGAAGGGAGATAACCTTTTTTTGCTTGTCAGAGATTTTCAGTATAGGCGACGACCCTTTTTTCTTTCTTTCTCAGCCCCCCCTCCTCGTCCCACTCGGACCTTAATCCGGCCCTGACTGTTTGCGTCTTTTCTTTCGGGCGTCTGGTAAAACGCCTACCGGGTGACTTGTTTTTGCTGTAACCGTTCCTGTTAGATGCTCTGTACCTGTATTCCTTTCTTCGTGAGCAATGCATCATGATTCATCGTAATACGTACTGAGATTTCATTAAGTTTTAGGCCAGCGTTAATTATTAATGCCTGGCCGTGGCTTTACAGTAACTGTTGGCTGCGCGGAAATCATGGCCTAGTAAGAGCATCAGTTATCATTATAGATACCCACTTTATACAGGGGCGGGTCTAGGTCTCTAGGAGTTCAGTTTGGGAGGGGGGAGAAATTCTTGTTCCACTCCTCTCCAGTCTGTTCCGTCCATATTCTTAAAACGATTGAAACGGATTAGCGGACGTCACTTGCTTGTTCATTCGCGCCTTTTAAACTTTTCGGCTTTCTTAGTACAACGATGAAAAAGAAACAAGCAAGCGTAATTATTTTATGGATTGGGTTTGCAATGGGCACATGCCCCCCATGTGCCACCCATGAGAACAACCCGAGGATATGTGCCATGTGTAACCCAAGTTACATGTTGGTTTAATATTCATGTCTGAGAAGCGAGTTTATTGCAGGTATTAATATACAATATACAATATATATATATATATATATATATATATATATATATATATATATATATTCATTCTGTAACCAGAATTGACAGCTCTACAGAGTTGTTTTCTCATGTTAAGACTGCAGTCTTTGTTTCATATTGGTTGCTTGTTAAACTTTCTTTGACGTTCGTTTTCCAAAAATTCTAACAATTGAGCTTTTGTTTTGCAATAGCAATGCGTCTATTGAGCCGAACATTGGCGTCCATTTTCTAGGGACCATAAAATCCGCAAATACTGTAGCATTGCATTTCCTTTTCATAGGCGCAAGCTTCGATTAAAAAGTTGGGGCCCAACCCCAGTGGCGGCTCTAGGATTTGGCAAGTGGGGGGGGGCGTTGGGGTGGCAACTTCTAATCACGGGGGGCCAACCATTTGTTGTTTAATGTATGTAGCATTAAGTATAGGGTCCCAACTGGGGGGCCACTGGGGGGGGCAGGCACTCAATAAGGGGGCGGGCACGGCCCTCCTGGCCCTCCGGTGGAGCCGCCACTGCCAACCCCCTATAATTTTTCCCATCCTTAGCCTAGTCTCTCAAAAAATGAATTTATTATTATTATTATTATTATTATTATTAAGTTGAAATTTTTCCAGGAAAACCGAACGAATGGAACTGCAGGAAGACCACCTACGGGCAGTGGAATCGCTCCGTTGACCTTTCCGTCTCCGATGACCTTGAGGTGGAGTTTGCGCTCATCCGGAAGGCAGACTGCCACCAGGTGGCAGCAGTAACGCTAACCGCTGCATCTCTGCTCGAGAAATGCGATGACTTTCTCCAATCAGCCGCTAAGACTTCGGTAAGAGTCAAACGCAAATCAGAGGCGGATCTAGGGGAGGCGGATCTAGGGGAGGGCAGGGGCCGGGGTACACACGTCCCCGGGCGCCGAGGTGAGGGGGCGCCAAAATTGGATATTTGGGTAAGTGAAATGCACAATAAAGTAGAAGAAACACTTGCGAGAACCTTTTTTATTAGCTCGTCAGCACTATATGAAGAGAGAGTTGTGAGGGGCACTGAAAACGATGTGAGGACCTTTTTTGCTTGTCAGTTGTTAGGGGCGCCAACGTACTAGTTTAGGGGCAGATCAGCGGACATATATACGGCATTTGTCATTTACATGTTTTGATACGTACTTCTTATTTCCGTACTCGTCATAACCGGAACTGATATTGACAGCGTTTGGATAAACATTGGTACTACCAGCAACCGAGATTAACCCCTTAACCGTGTATTTAGCTGTAACTCAATGTAAAATGGACGGATATATATACGGGATCCCCAGTTAAGGGGTTAATGTGCTCAGAGCGCTTGTACTGTTGTCCTCTTTCCGGCTGAATTGTCCATACGCATATCAGCCCAACTGCCTCTCCCCATCCTTTGTCATTCGTTTCCGACTACTAGGAGTTTACATACTTGCCAGACGAGACTGCAGTGGAACCAGTGTTTAATCTAGACTCTGGACTCCGGGAGGAGGGAGCCGACAAAGCCGAAGGGGGATCGGCTAGGAGGCTGCTGTTAGCTGATTATTATGCCAAAATTTCCGGG
>CM030859.1:11658338-11670838 GCA_018105865.1 Metaphire vulgaris | reverse complement strand
CCCGTGTGATAGGGTAGGGAAATCAAAAGTGATAGCCATTCACACGTCTGCCAATACCATTCTCTCTAGTTTTATATCAAAAGTGCTTGGCATTCAGAATTTTGCCTGTGGTATTCTCTAATGCGTAAATTGGACATTTTAAAGGACATTTTTAACCTACAGAGAATGGTATTGGCAGACGGTTGAATGGTTTGCACTTTTGACAGAGAAGCGAAGAGCACCTGCTAATGAAGTTTTTTCAAATATTAGGCCACTATCTCTTGTAGATAAAAAGTGCTTGTCATTGAGAATTTTGCCTGAGATATTCTCTAATGCGTAAATTGAACATTTTAAAGGACATTTTTATCTACAGAGAATGCTATTGGCGACATTGCTCATGGGTATGAACAATTATGCCAGTTTTCATCACAATCTGAGATGGTGGCGTCCGATTTTATTCAAAAGCGTTTTGATTTAATGCGGAATTACCCTTTTCGTATTTTAGTTTCGAAGTAGGCCTAAAAGCGACATGAAATGATAATATTCATATCTGTACACTATATAAGCACAATATTATTATTATTATTACTTAGTATTGTTTATTTGGCACTGTATCGATTGTCGTTTGTCTACGTACTGCAGATCAAGCGGAATTTTTTTACAAATTATCAAGAAAATTTATGGTGCCAAATTGCATGGTAGGAGATAACAAAAACTTGTGCATCCTTTGGGGAAATTGTTCTGGGCCATGTACCCTATAACTGTGCCAAGTGGCATGCATGCTTTTATCCAGAAATGAACGATTCTTGGCTTTTATGGACTTTAGCCACTGAACTACAACGAATATCCGTGACACTCCAGAGATTTAACGCATGCAGTCGCCTTCCACGGAACTTTCACATAATAATAATAATAATAATAATAATAATAATAATAATAATAATAATAATAATAATAATAATAATAATAATAATAATAATAATAATAATAATAATAATAATAATTAGAGTGATTCAGAGTGGTTCAGTAGGACCTGCGTGCCCTGTGTAAGAACCATTATGTTCCGCTCGGCCATTCGGTCACATTATATATGGTCTTGCTGTGTAATCTAATTCTTTGCCGTCTTTTCCTCTTGTAGGTTAGCTCCTGTTACTGTCACTTGCTCTCTCTCTCTCTCTCTCTCTCTCTCTCTCTCTCTCTCTCTCTCTCTTTTCTTTTTCTTATTCCTGTCTTCCAAATAATTAATTGCTCATAAGTACATCGATATGCACATATAGGTTCTTTGGACGTCGGCGGTTTTGTCTGTGTGTGTTGGGGGGGGGGCAGCAGAAAGGTTTTGTTTTGAACATCGGCGTAATCACGGGAGGGGGCGGCGTGGAGGGGAAGGCGCCGCCCCTAATTAATCTAGCATCCGCCCCTAATCTAGCATAGATTGTTGGCGAGTTTCTGAAACATTTATGAGAAAATTGTTTAAGTGATTATTGCCGATGTCGTCCGAAAATGTGTCCGATATCTCGGGATTTGCACCTGATATTGCATAAAAAATTGGCAGATTCCCAGACCCCCAGTTGGGGGACCTCACGACGCCTCTCCAAGCCACATATGTTTGGGTCTGAAAATATCGGTCTGTAGAACCCCTTTCCCTCCCCCACTCTACTGGAACCCTGGCTACGCCAGCGGTTTCGAAAGACTGAAACAATAGCTCAACGCGTGCTACGACCTAATTTGTAATTCTAATCTTCTAAATTATATTAGCATTCTATTATTAGTTCGATGTTTGGACGCAGCAGACTCAGTGCGCCTTGAGTTTATGGGCGGGGAGGGGGCGGGTGAAAATTTTGGTCGAGAAAATCGAGATCAAGGTTCAGATTTTGATTTTTCATGCGCGCCACTTTGTACTGTACAGTATACAGATGAATGCTTCGAAGCATGTTGCGCTTGACATTTACACGGGTTTTAGACTGAACGTACATGATAGTCAGATTATCATTATTATTATTATTATTATTATTATTATTATTATTATTATTATTATTATTATTATTATTATTATTATTATTATTATTATTATTATTATTATTATTATTATCATTATCATTATTATTATTATTATTATTATTATTATTATTATTATTATTATTATTATTATTATTATTATTATTATTATTATTATTATTATTATTATTATTATTATTATTATTATTATTATTATTATTATTATTATCATTATTATTATTATTATTATCATTATTATTATTATTATTATTATTATTATTATTATTATTATTATTATTATTATTATTATTATTATTATTATTATTATTATTATTATTATTAAACAAGCCAATTTATATAGCGCAGTAAACATGAATGTACAGTAGTTCAAAATCAAAAGCGCTTTACAGTCCAAGCAAATGGTTTTTGAAAAAAGAAAAATTGATTGCAGGCAGCCAACTGTTTCCGGTCCAGGGAAGAAGAGTAGGCTATACAGGATATGTGGAATAGGCCTAGATGTTCATTGGTAATTGGTATAGGCCTACATTGTGTGTTCCATCGTACTGTACCACAGCCGTATTTAGTATATATAGTCTACTCTAAACCCAGTAGAGCAATTACAATGTCAATGGAGAGATTTCGTTGATGATCGAATGCCGGAGTGCGGGATTCACTCTGTGAATAAACCGACTTCCGTCGATGCGTTGGAAAATCGGATACCAACGAATGTCTCGTTAACCCTTAGACCACCACCGCGGTCGTATAACCAATAGGTTATGCAGCCGAATATCGGCTTTACGCGACGAAAGGGTTAACTCGATGTGCGACGTCAACGTATGCAGAAAAGATTGGTGCATAATACTGTAAAGAAACCGGAATAGAATTGTAAAAAACTATATATTGTATATAATATACATGTATACATAACAATATATAACATCTCCAAATTTATACCCCTACAAATGAAATTCCTGGCTACGCCACTGTCTACTACCATTGTACTACTATAATAGTCTACTACCATTAGTACCATTACAATCACTGCCACCACCATCAGAATCACTATTATCACCACTTATAATACCACTACTAATATCACCACCAACTCCAACACCACAATTTTTGTTGTTGTTGTTATTATTATTATTATTATTATTATTATTATTATTATTATTATCATCATCATCATACCTATCATCATCATCATCATCATCATCATACCTTTGAAGGAAATGCTAATCGAATAATGTTTCAAAAAAATTTGCATAAGCTTATAAAAATAAATCAATGACAGTTTTTTATAATCATCTTCATTTTAATCAATTTGCAAATCGACTTACGACGATGATGATAATGATAATGATAATGATTATTATTACTATTATTATTATTATTATTATTTAATAGGTTATATTGTTTGTTTTTCAGTTTGATTTACAGCCGTGTGGCCGTTTGGTTGTCGAATTGAAGCCCATGTTAACGTCTGCAAATGGAGGTCAGAATGATCGATTCTTTAACTGATTCGAACGTGGTTTCATCATTATCGTGGTCGCCATGAAAGGGACACGGGGGATGAACCCTCGTGGCCACGCCAAATGCACTGATGGTCCCTATTTGCCGCCCTTGGGAATTGTACAAAACCAATCAGAATCAGAATCAGAAAATGTTTGTGAGTTTTCTAGTGTTTGTGGAAGACGAATAACAGGATGGAGAAATGCATACATTTCCTTCGCATGACCTTTATGCGATCGATCAACTACTATCCAGGACCAGTGGCGTAGCCAGGAATTCCGGAAGGGGGCAGTTTGGTTTTGTGGTTTTGACCGTGACCAACTTTGCAAAAATCCTGACAAGCAAAAAACGTTATCACCTCTAGTTTTTGACGCGGCAAGCAAAAAAAGGTCCTCGCCTCTTACTTAACCCTTTACCGTCTATAGCCAAGGGTCGGGGGGGGGGCTTAATCCCCAAAGTCGCGTCAAAAAATTTAAAATGCTTCGAGACTCATTAAAAATATTTTGTTTTCGGCCGCTAAGGGGTTAACCCCCCAAACCCCCTCCCTTGGCTACGCCACTGTCCAGGACTCCCGTTTTGCACCACTATTATGGGTCATATACTGTAGCTATACTGTGCGTTGGTGGTTTTTTTTTCTCTCTCTCTATTCGCAGAAATGCGTGGGGGCATTGCCAATCGACGGGGTGCCATCAAACACCCGAAAGTTCACGAAGCAATGGGTCACAAATTCATAGCGACGTTCTTCAAACAGCCGACGTTCTGTTCATATTGCAACGATTTCCTATGGTAAAGGAAAACGACTCACGATGAGTCTGTCGCATATAGAATTTATATAGCGTATTGCAGTCGTCTCATGGATTGCCATCCGCTCAACATGGGATTATAGAATTATTATTATTATTAGGGTTATTATTATTATTATTATTATTATTATTATTATTATTATTATTATTATTATTTGGACGCGGTGAGCATTTGAACGTAGAGGGCATTTAGACGCGCAGGGCATTTGGACGCGGTGAGCATTTGAACGCGGTGAGCATTCACAGTGGTTTTCATACAGGCTTACTTGGCCTCCTAAACCACTTAAAATCACATTATTATTATTATTATTATTATTATTATTATTATTATTATTATTATTATTATTATTATAGTAGTAGTAGTAGTAGTAGTAGTAGTAGTAGTAGTACCACCATCGTCGTCGTCATCATCATCATCATCTTCATCGTCGTCGTCAAATAGGCCCATGGGCCTAGGAACTTCTACTTGTAAGTTGCTGGATTGATTGATTATTCTGCAGACCTACATTTTTAAACATGGATTTTCTCCATCACTAACGGCTAAAGAGCTACAGTAGAAGCCACCGCTGATATTGTGTCTAAGTTTACCTGATAGCTTGAACGGCCATGTTTGCAGATTTTCGCAACGTTTTGTCCGTTCTTTGCAATAATTGATTTCTGTCTATTTATTGCTGTTGTTTTTATCAGGGGTCTAAATAAGCAAGGCTACAAATGTCAAGGTGAGTAAAATTGGAAGTATTTTACAATCTTAAATGCATTCTGACGCGTATTTTATCTAGAAATTGCTCTTCTGCACAGTGCATATTAAGATATGAATAAATCTCATCAATTAAGGACCATATTGTACACATTGCGTCCGATGTTAATAATAATAATAATAATAATAATAATAATAATAATAATAATAATAATAATAATAATAATAATTGGTAATAATAATAATATTAATAGGTACTACTACTACTACTACTACTACTACTACTACTACTACTACTATACTACTACTACTACTACTACTACTGCTACTACTACTGCTACTGCTACTGCTACTACTACTGCTGCCACCACTGCTGCTGCTGCCACTGCCACTGCTGCCACCACCACCACCACCACCACCACCACCAATAATAATGGTGGGTGGTAACAATAATACAGGCACCACCACCACCACTGCCACCACCACCACCACACCACCACCACTGCCACTGCTGCCACCACCACCACTGCTGCCACTGCCACTGCCACCACTACCACCACCACTAACAATAATAACTGGTAATAATAATAATGTTAACAGGCACTGCCACCACTGCTACTACTGCTACTGCTGCTACTACCACCATACTGCTACTGCTACTGCTACTGCTACTACTACTGCTGCTGCTGCTGCTACTGCTACTACTACTACTACTACTACTACTACTACTACTACTACTACTACTACTACTACTACTACTACTAATAATAATAATAATAATAATAATAATAATAAAGTAGAATTCAAAACAGCGTTGTCGTATCCAAGATCCATTATATAATAATTATCGAAGGCAGATGTCTGCGTCGTCGTCTCGTCTTTCTTAGCGACTCCTGTTTTCTTAGTTCCCCATATATAGGGTGTTAAGCAAGGCTAATTCTATTTGGACTATTCCTGAAACAGCCTCCGGTGCCCCTCGTTCCTTCCTCTGACATTTTCTTTTATCTCGAGTTTCATCGGTCTTCCCGCCTTTCGTGACATTTTGTAATCCGTAATCAAATTCTCTCTCTCTCTTTCTCTCTCTCTCTCTCTTCCTTTCTCTTTCTCTCTCCCTTTCTATTTCTCTCTCTCTCTCTCTCTCTCTCTTTCTTTCTCTTTCTCTCTCCCTTTCTATTTCTCTCTATTCCGCTCAGACCGCTCTCTGACTCCGGCTGCATGTCTCTCTGTCCTCCGTTTCCTCTCTCCTCTTCTGTCTCTGTCTCACCCTGTCTGTGTCTCCCCTGTCTGTCTCTGCATAGCTGTCTGTCTGACTGTCAGTATATCTTTCTCGCTCTCGCTCTCTCTCTCTCTCTCTCTCTCTCTCTCTCTCTCTCTCCTCTCACCCTTCCTTTCTTTTTCTCTATTCCGCTCTCTGTCTCTGTCTCTGTTTCTGTCTCTCTCTGTCTCTCTCTGTCTCTCTCTCTGTCTCTCTCTCTGTCTCTCTGTCTCTCTGTCTCTCTGTCTCTCTGTCTCTCTCTCTCTCTCTCTCTCTCTCTCTCTCTCTCTCTCTCTCTCTCTCTCTCTCTCTCTCTCTGACCACCTTCGTATTTCAGTCTTGTTGTCTTCCCAAGGTAGTATAGCCAGGCTTGATTCGCCGCCACCGAATACATTCAATCAATATGTTGCTTTTGCGTCCAATGCTTACGCTGACGTTTTCCGCACGTACAGTACAGTACAGTACAGTACAGTACAGTAGCAGTAGCAGTATGCACTGTTACCGTGGATGCAAATTTTCAATACACGACCATCTGACATACAGTAGTACAGTGCTGATGCATGAAATCATTTTCTCCCAACGTAGGTCCGACCAGGGGCGTAGCCAGGAATTTGATTTGGGAGGGTATAAATATGTTGGGTGGGTATAAATCTGAACTATAACCCACATAAACGATATAAGCCACATATAACCACATGCAAATCACGCAAAAAACTTTAAGGTAGACTGATTTTGGGGATGGTATATTTACCGATATACCCCCCCCCCTTCGCTACGCCCCTGGGTCTGACATAATATGTGCCAGAAAACGCACCGTTAAGCGCCTATGAATAATGAGCTACTTCGGTGCTGCTTTTGAAAGAAGCGCTATAGAAATTAACGATATTTTACTTACTTACTTACATCATTCGTGAAACGAATGACGTATACAAAAAAACCAGCGTCTACGTCAGAGGTATTCAAATGGCGACCCGCGGGCCAGATCCGACCCGCCGCGGAGTGCAAAATGGCCCGCGAAAGTACTGAAACGATGAACGTGTATTCCTGTAATATGTATTTTCTGATTTCAGCGTGCAACTGTGCCGTTCATAAGAGGTGCCACGACAAGGTTCTCGGAAAATGCCCAGGAAGCGCCAAGGAGAGCAGAGAGACGCAGGTAGATACGCCACAGAGGCGGGCACAGGGCAACGAAGACTGGCAGCAGGGGCGTAGCCAGGAATTTGATTTGGGGGTATAATGTAATTAGGGGAGGGGGTATAAATCATAAAAACTTCGAAAATCTTTAAAAACACATTGAAAATGGCGAAATTCTTACTATAGGCCTGTATTTTCTATCAACCGCAAATCTTGTTATCATCATCATCATCATCCGTAGAAATACTTTGCTGCCACTGCCTACCTGGATCTACAACCTTGACCACCACGGACTACAGATTACGGACCATGGATTTCACCCAGAAGATTGAGCGCCGGTGAATAAGCTGGTGCACTGCGCCAAGCTGTCAGGCAGAGCGCGCTATAGAAATTCGCCTTACTCGCTTATTTACCTACAGTGATTTCTGATTTTCATCCTACAATTAGAAATTGACGGAGAGATTCAACCTGAACGTTCCACATCGGTTCAAGGTCAACAACTACATGTCGCCGACATTTTGCGACCACTGTGGATCGATGCTGTACGGTCTCTTCCGACAGGGACTAAAATGTCAAGGTATTGTTACAGCTTACATTCACGTTAAACGCAGGGGCGTAGACAGGAATTTGATTTTTTTTTGGGGTAAATGAGATTTGGGGGGCATAAATCTTATAAAACATTGAAAATCTTAAAAAACACATTAAAAACAGTTAAGGTAGCTTGATTTTTGGGGTGTTTTTATACCGATATACCCCCTGTCGCTACGCCCCTGGTTGGTCAAACGGTTTCACTATTATTTTAGTTTATGAAATTCAGAATAAAAGTGCCATTGCCATGAGAATTCGTTGTTGTTGTTGTTGTTTTTGTCGTTGTCGTCGTCATCATCATCATCATCATCATCATCATCATCATCATCATCATCATCATCATAGTTATCATTTGAATGCCATTTTGAAAGAAGTTAGCTCCCACTTTTGTCTCTTAATTAAGAGAGGACAAAGAATGAAATTACGCAGCAAGACATCAAGAGGACGTTATCTTGCATTTGTCGTCAAAGAGGTCATCCATAAATGACGTAACGCGATTTTGACTTCCCATTTCGTAACGCGTCGTCATAAAAAGTCAAAACTCCCTAAAATATGACGTCACAACGCGCTAACCCCCTTCCTCTTGGACGAAAAATCTTGACAAGCCAAAAAAGGTCGCCAGCTAAAAAATTAGTATTATGTGACGTCACATTTCTGGAGAATCCCCGTCGTAGCACATCGTAACAAATGTTTGAACCACCCTATGTGCGTTACGTCATTTGTGGATGGCCCCCAAATCAACGCAGACGAAACCTCGTTTCCTCCCAAATAATTTTCACTTACCTTTTATTTTCACTTATTGCCATGGGCGTCTGCAGCAATTTTTCAGGGGGTGCAAAACAAGGTCTTGTGGAGAAAAAAATGGAAAAAAAATTCCAGGGGGTGCAGAACAAGGTTTTGTGACGAAAGAAACAAGCGATTTTACTGTTTTCATGACTCACAATTTTTCCAGGGGGTGCAATTGCACCCCCTCCGAACGCCCATGCTTACTGCTTTCATTGATTTTCACTGACGACGTGCAGAATGCGGTATCGACTGTCATCACAAGTGCGAAAAGTTCATCCCCAATCTTTGCGGAATCAATCAGAAGATAATGGCTGAACTTCTTGGTTCAATGAAACTGTCGTCTGCACCTAAATCGGATTCAACAGCCTCAAAGGTAATAATAATAATAATAATAATAATAATAATAATAATAATAATAATAATAATAATAATAATAATAAAGAATGATGTTTAAAGTGGTTCAGTACTATCAGTAGTCAGTGGCGGCTCAAGGATTTGGCTTGTGGGGGGCCGTTGGGGTAGCAACTTCTAATCATGAGGGGGCCAACCATTTGTTGTTTAATGTATGTAGCATTAAGTATAGGGTCCCAATTGGAGGGCCACTGGGGGCCACTGGGGGGCCAGGTTCTCAATAGGGGCACGGCCCCCCCTGGCACCCCGGTGGAGCCGCCACTGTCAGTAGTGTCTGCCCTGTGTGAGAACCACTGTTGTGCCAATACAAATCTAGTATCCTGTAGAGCTGAGGTTTATTTCGAAGTCATTCACACCCGTAGCCATTACTATCTTCTCGTCCAGTTCCATTGACTGTTATTGGTAATTTTTCCTAAGAAAATTACACCTGTTTTTCACCTGTACCAGGGCGACGTCGGTATCTTTGAAAGGAAATCGGACGCGTCTCGTCGCGAATACATAAGAGGAAACGTCAAGGAAGGAGATCACCTGAAGAAGTTCTCTCCCGAAGATTTTAACTTCGTCAGAGTCCTCGGCCGAGGAAGTTTCGGCAAGGTGAAGGAACCAGAGCTCATTATTGTCACTTATGGCTGATTTTAGAACAGCGTTGGCGTTAGCTGTCTCGGAAAGCTAGGTTATTCGAAAGCGGAGAGTTAATACAGTGGTTTTAACACAGGCTTACTTATAGCCGCCTAAACAAAGGCGGATTTTATTAAAGGCTAGGGTAGGCTTAAGCCTACCCAACTAATCCCACCAAAACAAAAAAATGTTTTTTCCATCAACACCAGGTCTGTCGCGTGCTGGATGACCGCAATAGGTCGTAACTAACTGAATAACTAACTAATTATCTGACTGAATGACCGACCGACTGGCTGACCGACCGACCGACTGACTGACTGACTGACTGAATAACAAACATATTAACTAGAAACAGCCAACGGTGCAACAAATCTAAACGTAATTACATCCAGGTGAAGAATTTACCGTCGTGTTATAATAACAAAATGAGCGACTTTAAGAGCATTCTCACTCCAATGCACCCCACCACGTATTTCTTACGAATAGGGAAACAACAACAACAACAACAACAACAACAATAATAATAATAATAATAATAATAATAATAATAATAATAATAATAATAATAATATAATGATAATAACAAGGATAAAAGGGGTTCAGGAGGGTTTACCCTGTGTGAGAGACACTGATAAATTCCGTTAGTGTTGTACGTAGACTGTAAAGTGTTGCTAGCAGGTGTATGTAGATAGAATGTCAGCGTGTACGTGCAATTGTTACTGTAGGTTTTGTTGGCCGAATTGAAGGAAACCCAATGCTTTTATGCCGTCAAGTTGCTGAAGAAGGACGTTGTTCTGGTGGAAGACGACGTCGAATGTACAATGATCGAGCGAAGAGTTCTCGTACTCGCCGGACAGAATCCATTCCTCGCACACGTTCACAGCACATTCCAAACCATGGTAAATTATTATAAAATTCATCGTCGTCATCATCATCATCGTCGTCGTCATCGTCATCATCATCATCATCATCATCATCATCATCATCATCATCACCACCACCAACAACAACAACACAATAATAGTAATAACAAACAATAATAATTAATAATAATAATAATAATAATAATAATAATAATAATAATAATAATAACGTGATTGTACGTAGTTTAGGAGTCTAAGTTAGCCAGTGTCTTAAGATAGGCCTAATTAAGTAGTTCATTATAAAGCAAGTTTTATAAACAACAAAACAAAACACAATTTGTAATTTAATAATAATAATAATAATAATAATAATAATAATAATAATAATAATAATAATAATAATAATAATAATAACGTGATTGTGCGTGGTCTAGGAGTCTAAGTTAGCCTGTGTGAAGACAGTCTGTGTAGTTTTGCTGTTCCAGAGTCATCTGTACTTTGTCATGGAGTACCTGAACGGCGGAGACCTGATGTTTCACATCCAGCATGCGGCAAGATTCGATCACGAGAGGGCGCGATTCTATTCGGCGGAAATCGTCTGCGGACTTCAGTTTCTGCACGAACACGGAGTCATCTATCGGTAAGTATGGCAAGCAAGTAGGCCTAAGAAAAATCTCGTGGATTTATATAGCGCTTTCATGGGCAGTTGTACAGTCAATGGTGTCTGTGTGTAGTGTGAGACGGCTGGGAGTGCTCTATTTCAAACCCTGTAGATCGAAATTGATAATGCTATTATTGTTTATTCTTGCAAATGTTAAAGCAATGAAGAATGAACAAGTGGAAAATGTGAATTTTGTCGGTGAATTTCTTCAAATCGATTAGATTTTTACATATCTAGGGCCTATATACGCCCTCTATTCAACAGACCCTCAATAGGCTTCTTTCACAGAGCGAATTAATTATAAAACTTGTTTTTGATGTCTATAAAACCTGTAATGGACCTATAATGGACCAGATATCTTAATACGCGGCTCTTCCCTCGATCGCCCAACTAGGCATTCCGTTAGATATTCGCCAGGTCTTTCATTTAGTTGATGTCAATTTCTCGTACAGACAATGGAGTTAGTGTGTAGTATGAAATGGCTGGGAATGCTCTATTTCGAACCCTGTAGATCGAAATTGAGAATAATATTATTGATTATTCTTGCATAGTTTAAAGCAATCAAGATGGAACAAGAGGAAAATGTGGGTTTTGTTGGAGAATTTCTTCAAATCAATTAGAATTTTACATATCTAGGGCCTATAGGCTAGTAGTAGTAGTAGTAGTAGTAGTAGTAGTAGTAGTAGTAGTAGTAGTAGTAGTAGTAGTAGTGGTGGTAGTGGTGGTGGTAGCAGTAGCCAGTTATTTGGTCAGCAGCAGGTTCCTTGAAGCAGCAGCACAGCAGCAGCAGTAGTGGCAAGTGGTAGCAGCAGCAGGTGGTGTCAGGTAGTGGTGGCAGCAGCAGTGGCAGTGGTGCAGTAGTAGCAGTCCAGTAGCAGCAGCAGCAGTAGTAGTAGCTTGCTTCAGTAGTAGCAGTAAATGTTTTAGTAGTAGTTTTCCTCCTCCACTTCCCTCCTTCCTCCTCCATCCAAGGTACAATTGTCAGTCCTATAGTGGTCCTGTCCTCCGACGGCGAGGGTTGCTTCCAAATAAATGTTCTCTTTTTTTTCCTCCCCTCTTTCTCCTCCTCCTTCTTCCTCCTCCTCCTCCTCATCCTCTTCTTCTTCTTGTTCTTATTCTTCTTTTGCCATGTATTGATACATCGGGAAACATGGATTTCCACTCTTCTCTGTTTCTGGCTTTCCTTATCAGTTCCATG
>CM030859.1:11628338-11653338 GCA_018105865.1 Metaphire vulgaris | reverse complement strand
GGATGCTAAAGATAGTGGCTGAATATGGTGCTTGAATTCGATCTATAACAGGACTAAATACATTCCAAATATGCGATAGATTGGTCCATATATTGTGCAAAGTGTGCATTATTAGCATTGTGGAACAACGGGGGTTGTCATGCTGGATGCGCTATAAATACAGAAGACGATGGTCTACGTTTATAATAGCGATTGATATCGATGTAGTGAAGAATGCTAAAGACAGTGGCTCAATATAGTGCTTGAAATTGATCTCTAGCAGGACGAAATAAGTTTCAAAAATTCAGTTGAATTTGCACAAATCCTGTGTATTATTAGCATTATGCACTAACGAGGGTTGTCTCGGATGATCCGTTTTAAATGCAGAAGGTGGTGGCGTATGTTTGCAATAGCGATTGATATCAATGTAGTAATGGATGCTAAAGATAGTGGCTGAATATGGTGCTTGAATTCGATCTATAACAGGACTAAATACATTCCAAATATGCGATAGATTGGTCCATATATTGTGCAAAGTGTGCATTATTAGCATTGTGGAACAACGGGGTTGTCATGCTGGATGCGCTATAAATACAGAAGACGATGGTCTACGTTTATAATAGCGATTGATATCGATGTAGTGAAGAATGCTAAAGACAGTGGCTCAATATAGTGCTTGAAATTGATCTCTAGCAGGACGAAATAAGTTACAAAAGTCAGTTGAATTTGCACAAATCCTGTGTATTATTAGCATTATGCACTAACGAGGGTTGTCTCGGATGATCCGTTTTAAATGCAGAAGGTGATGGCCTATGTTTGCAATAGCGATTGATATCAATGTAGTAATGGATGCTAAAGATAGTGGCTGAATATGGTGCTTGAATTCGATCTATAACACGACTAAATACATTCCAAATATGCGATAGATTGGTCCATATATTGTGCAAAGTGTGCATTATTAGCATTGTGGAACAACGGGGTTGTCATGCTGGATGCGCTATAAATACTGAAGACGATGGCCTACGTTTATAATAGCGATTGATATCGATGTAGTGAAGAATGCTAAAGACAGTGGCTCAATATAGTGCTTGAAATTGATCTCTAGCAGGACGAAATAAGTTACAAAAAGTCAGTTGAATTTGCACAAATCCTGTGTATTATTAGCATTATGCACTAACGAGGGTTGTCTCGGATGATCCGTTTTAAATGCAGAAGGTGATGGCCTATGTTTGCAATAGCGATTGATATCAATGTAGTAATGGATGCTAAAGATAGTGGCTGAATATGGTGCTTGAATTCGATCTATAACAGGACTAAATACATTCCAAATATGCGATAGATTGGTCCATATATTGTGCAAAGTGTGCATTATTAGCATTGTGGAACAACGGGGGTTGTCATGCTGGATGCGCTATAAATACAGAAGACGATGGTCTACGTTTATAATAGCGATTGATATCGATGTAGTGAAGAATGCTAAAGACAGTGGCTCAATATAGTGCTTGAAATTGATCTCTAGCAGGACGAAATAAGTTTCAAAAAGTCAGTTGAATTTGCACAAATCCTGTGTATTATTAGCATTATGCACTAACGAGGGTTGTCTCGGATGATCCGTTTTAAATGCAGAAGGTGGTGGCCTATGTTTGCAATAGCGATTGATATCAATGTAGTAATGGATGCTAAAGATAGTGGCTGAATATGGTGCTTGAATTCGATCTATAACAGGACGAAATAAATTTCAAATATGCGGTTGTATTTGCTCAAATACTCTGCATTATTAGCACTGTGGAACATCGGGGTTTGTCATGCTGGATGCTTTATAAATACATAAGACGATGGCCTATGTTTACAATAGCGATTGATATCGATGTAGTGAAGACTGCTAAAGACAGTGGCTCAATATAGTGCTTGAAATCGATCTCTAACAGGACGAAGTAAGTTTCAGAATTGCGGTTGAATTTCCACAAGTCTTGTGTATTATTAGCATTATGGAATAACGAGGTTGACATGGATGATCCGTTTTAAATGCAGAATGTGATGGCTCATGTTTGCAATAGCGATTGATATCAATGTAGTAATGGATGCTAAAGATAGTGGCTGAATATGGTGCTTGAATTCGATCTATAACACGACTAAATACATTCCAAATATGCGATAGATTGGTCCATATATTGTGCAAAGTGTGCATTATTAGCATTGTGGAACAACGGGGGTTGTCATGCTGGATGCGCTATAAATACTGAAGACGATGGCCTACGTTTATAATAGCGATTGATATCGATGTAGTGAAGAATGCTAAAGACAGTGGCTCAATATAGTGCTTGAAATTGATCTCTAGCAGGACGAAATAAGTTTCAAAAGTCAGTTGAATTTGCACAAATCCTGTGTATTATTAGCATTATGCACTAACGAGGGTTGTCTCGGATGATCCGTTTTAAATGCAGAAGGTGGTGGCCTATGTTTGCAATAGCGATTGATATCAATGTAGTAATGGATGCTAAAGATAGTGGCTGAATATGGTGCTTTAATTCGATCTATAACAGGACTAAATACATTCCAAATATGCGATAGATTGGTCCATATATTGTGCAAAGTGTGCATTATTAGCATTGTGGAACAACGGGGTTGTCATGCTGGATGCGCTATAAATACAGAAGACGATGGTCTACGTTTATAATAGCGATTGATATCGATGTAGTGAAGAATGCTAAAGACAGTGGCTCAATATAGTGCTTGAAATTGATCTCTAGCAGGACGAAATAAGTTACAAAAGTCAGTTGAATTTGCACAAATCCTGTGTATTATTAGCATTATGCACTAACGAGGGTTGTCTCGGATGATCCGTTTTAAATGCAGAAGGTGATGGCCTATGTTTGCAATAGCGATTGATATCAATGTAGTAATGGATGCTAAAGATAGTGGCTGAATATGGTGCTTGAATTCGATCTATAACAGGACTAAATACATTCCAAATATGCGATAGATTGGTCCATATATTGTGCAAAGTGTGCATTATTAGCATTGTGGAACAACGGGGTTGTCATGCTGGATGCGCTATAAATACAGAAGACGATGGTCTACGTTTATAATAGCGATTGATATCGATGTAGTGAAGAATGCTAAAGACAGTGGCTCAATATAGTGCTTGAAATTCATCTCTAGCAGGACGAAATAAGTTTCAAAAATTCAGTTGAATTTGCACAAATCCTGTGTATTATTAGCATTATGCACTAACGAGGGGTGTCTCGGATGATCCGTTTTAAATGCAGAAGGTGGTGGCCTATGTTTGCAATAGCGATTGATATCAATGTAGTAATGGATGCTAAAGATAGTGGCTGAATATGGTGCTTTAATTCGATCTATAACAGGACTAAATACATTCCAAATATGCGATAGATTGGTCCATATATTGTGCAAAGTGTGCATTATTAGCATTGTGGAACAACGGGGGTTGTCATGCTGGATGCGCTATAAATACAGAAGACGATGGTCTACGTTTATAATAGCGATTGATATCGATGTAGTGAAGACTGCTAAAGACAGTGGCTCAATATAGTGCTTGAAATCGATCTCTAACAGGACGAAGTAAGTTTCAGAATTGCGGTTGAATTTCCACAAGTCTTGTGTATTATTAGCATTATGGAATAACGAGGTTGACATGGATGATCCGTTTTAAATGCAGAATGTGATGGCTCATGTTTGCAATAGCGATTGATATCAATGTAGTAATGGATGCTAAAGATAGTGGCTGAATATGGTGCTTGAATTCGATCTATAACACGACTAAATACATTCCAAATATGCGATAGATTGGTCCATATATTGTGCAAAGTGTGCATTATTAGCATTGTGGAACAACGGGGGTTGTCATGCTGGATGCGCTATAAATACTGAAGACGATGGCCTACGTTTATAATAGCGATTGATATCGATGTAGTGAAGAATGCTAAAGACAGTGGCTCAATATAGTGCTTGAAATTGATCTCTAGCAGGACGAAATAAGTTTCAAAAAGTCAGTTGAATTTGCACAAATCCTGTGTATTATTAGCATTATGCACTAACGAGGGTTGTCTCGGATGATCCGTTTTAAATGCAGAAGGTGGTGGCCTATGTTTGCAATAGCGATTGATATCAATGTAGTAATGGATGCTAAAGATAGTGGCTGAATATGGTGCTTTAATTCGATCTATAACAGGACTAAATACATTCCAAATATGCGATAGATTGGTCCATATATTGTGCAAAGTGTGCATTATTAGCATTGTGGAACAACGGGGGTTGTCATGCTGGATGCGCTATAAATACAGAAGACGATGGTCTACGTTTATAATAGCGATTTATATCGATGTAGTGAAGAATGCTAAAGACAGTGGCTCAATATAGTGCTTGAAATTGATCTCTAGCAGGACGAAATAAGTTACAAAAAGTCAGTTGAATTTGCACAAATCCTGTGTATTATTAGCATTATGCACTAACGAGGTTGTCTCGGATGATCCGTTTTAAATGCAGAAGGTGATGGCCTATGTTTGCAATAGCGATTGATATCAATGTAGTAATGGATGCTAAAGATAGTGGCTGAATATGGTGCTTGAATTCGATCTATAACAGGACTAAATACATTCCAAATATGCGATAGATTGGTCCATATATTGTGCAAAGTGTGCATTATTAGCATTGTGGAACAACGGGGGTTGTCATGCTGGATGCGCTATAAATACAGAAGACGATGGTCTACGTTTATAATAGCGATTGATATCGATGTAGTGAAGAATGCTAAAGACAGTGGCTCAATATAGTGCTTGAAATTGATCTCTAGCAGGACGAAATAAGTTTCAAAAAGTCAGTTGAATTTGCACAAATCCTGTGTATTATTAGCATTATGCACTAACGAGGTTGTCTCGGATGATCCGTTTTAAATGCAGAAGGTGGTGGCCTATGTTTGCAATAGCGATTGATATCAATGTAGTAATGGATGCTAAAGATAGTGGCTGAATATGGTGCTTGAATTCGATCTATAACAGGACGAAATAAATTTCAAATATGCGGTTGTATTTGCTCAAATACTCTGCATTATTAGCACTGTGGAACATCGGGGTTTGTCATGCTGGATGCTTTATAAATACATAAGACGATGGCCTATGTTTACAATAGCGATTGATATCGATGTAGTGAAGACTGCTAAAGACAGTGGCTCAATATAGTGCTTGAAATCGATCTCTAGCAGGACGAAGTAAGTTTCAGAATTGCGGTTGAATTTCCACAAGTCTTGTGTATTATTAGCATTATGGAATAACGAGGTTGACATGGATGATCCGTTTTAAATGCAGAATGTGATGGCTCATGTTTGCAATAGCGATTGATATCAATGTAGTAATGGATGCTAAAGATAGTGGCTGAATATGGTGCTTTAATTCGATCTATAACAGGACTAAATACATTCCAAATATGCGATAGATTGGTCCATATATTGTGCAAAGTGTGCATTATTAGCATTGTGGAACAACGGGGGTTGTCATGCTGGATGCGCTATAAATACAGAAGACGATGGTCTACGTTTATAATAGCGATTGATATCGATGTAGTGAAGAATGCTAAAGACAGTGGCTCAATATAGTGCTTGAAATTGATCTCTAGCAGGACGAAATAAGTTACAAAAAGTCAGTTGAATTTGCACAAATCCTGTGTATTATTAGCATTATGCACTAACGAGGGTTGTCTCGGATGATCCGTTTTAAATGCAGAAGGTGATGGCCTATGTTTGCAATAGCGATTGATATCAATGTAGTAATGGATGCTAAAGATAGTGGCTGAATATGGTGCTTGAATTCGATCTATAACAGGACTAAATACATTCCAAATATGCGATAGATTGGTCCATATATTGTGCAAAGTGTGCATTATTAGCATTGTGGAACAACGGGGTTGTCATGCTGGATGCGCTATAAATACAGAAGACGATGGTCTACGTTTATAATAGCGATTGATATCGATGTAGTGAAGAATGCTAAAGACAGTGGCTCAATATAGTGCTTGAAATTCATCTCTAGCAGGACGAAATAAGTTTCAAAAAATTCAGTTGAATTTGCACAAATCCTGTGTATTATTAGCATTATGCACTAACGAGGGTGTCTCGGATGATCCGTTTTAAATGCAGAAGGTGGTGGCCTATGTTTGCAATAGCGATTGATATCAATGTAGTAATGGATGCTAAAGATAGTGGCTGAATATGGTGCTTTAATTCGATCTATAACAGGACTAAATACATTCCAAATATGCGATAGATTGGTCCATATATTGTGCAAAGTGTGCATTATTAGCATTGTGGAACAACGGGGTTGTCATGCTGGATGCGCTATAAATACAGAAGACGATGGTCTACGTTTATAATAGCGATTGATATCGATGTAGTGAAGAATGCTAAAGACAGTGGCTCAATATAGTGCTTGAAATCGATCTCTAACAGGACGAAGTAAGTTTCAGAATTGCGGTTGAATTTCCACAAGTCTTGTGTATTATTAGCATTATGGAATAACGAGGTTGACATGGATGATCCGTTTTAAATGCAGAATGTGATGGCTCATGTTTGCAATAGCGATTGATATCAATGTAGTAATGGATGCTAAAGATAGTGGCTGAATATGGTGCTTGAATTCGATCTATAACACGACTAAATACATTCCAAATATGCGATAGATTGGTCCATATATTGTGCAAAGTGTGCATTATTAGCATTGTGGAACAACGGGGGTTGTCATGCTGGATGCGCTATAAATACTGAAGACGATGGCCTACGTTTATAATAGCGATTGATATCGATGTAGTGAAGAATGCTAAAGACAGTGGCTCAATATAGTGCTTGAAATTGATCTCTAGCAGGACGAAATAAGTTTCAAAAAGTCAGTTGAATTTGCACAAATCCTGTGTATTATTAACATTATGCACTAACGAGGGTTGTCTCGGATGATCCGTTTTAAATGCAGAAGGTGGTGGCCTATGTTTGCAATAGCGATTGATATCAATGTAGTAATGGATGCTAAAGATAGTGGCTGAATATGGTGCTTTAATTCGATCTATAACAGGACTAAATACATTCCAAATATGCGATAGATTGGTCCATATATTGTGCAAAGTGTGCATTATTAGCATTGTGGAACAACGGGGGTTGTCATGCTGGATGCGCTATAAATACAGAAGACGATGGTCTACGTTTATAATAGCGATTTATATCGATGTAGTGAAGAATGCTAAAGACAGTGGCTCAATATAGTGCTTGAAATTGATCTCTAGCAGGACGAAATAAGTTACAAAAAGTCAGTTGAATTTGCACAAATCCTGTGTATTATTAGCATTATGCACTAACGAGGGTTGTCTCGGATGATCCGTTTTAAATGCAGAAGGTGATGGCCTATGTTTGCAATAGCGATTGATATCAATGTAGTAATGGATGCTAAAGATAGTGGCTGAATATGGTGCTTGAATTCGATCTATAACAGGACTAAATACATTCCAAATATGCGATAGATTGGTCCATATATTGTGCAAAGTGTGCATTATTAGCATTGTGGAACAACGGGGTTGTCATGCTGGATGCGCTATAAATACAGAAGACGATGGTCTACGTTTATAATAGCGATTGATATCGATGTAGTGAAGAATGCTAAAGACAGTGGCTCAATATAGTGCTTGAAATTGATCTCTAGCAGGACGAAATAAGTTTCAAAAAGTCAGTTGAATTTGCACAAATCCTGTGTATTATTAGCATTATGCACTAACGAGGGTTGTCTCGGATGATCCGTTTTAAATGCAGAAGGTGGTGGCCTATGTTTGCAATAGCGATTGATATCAATGTAGTAATGGATGCTAAAGATAGTGGCTGAATATGGTGCTTGAATTCGATCTATAACAGGACGAAATAAATTTCAAATATGCGGTTGTATTTGCTCAAATACTCTGCATTATTAGCACTGTGGAACATCGGGGTTTGTCATGCTGGATGCTTTATAAATACATAAGACGATGGCCTATGTTTACAATAGCGATTGATATCGATGTAGTGAAGACTGCTAAAGACAGTGGCTCAATATAGTGCTTGAAATCGATCTCTAGCAGGACGAAGTAAGTTTCAGAATTGCGGTTGAATTTCCACAAGTCTTGTGTATTATTAGCATTATGGAATAACGAGGTTGACATGGATGATCCGTTTTAAATGCAGAATGTGATGGCTCATGTTTGCAATAGCGATTGATATCAATGTAGTAATGGATGCTAAAGATAGTGGCTGAATATGGTGCTTTAATTCGATCTATAACAGGACTAAATACATTCCAAATATGCGATAGATTGGTCCATATATTGTGCAAAGTGTGCATTATTAGCATTGTGGAACAACGGGGTTGTCATGCTGGATGCGCTATAAATACAGAAGACGATGGTCTACGTTTATAATAGCGATTGATATCGATGTAGTGAAGAATGCTAAAGACAGTGGCTCAATATAGTGCTTGAAATTGATCTCTAGCAGGACGAAATAAGTTACAAAAAAGTCAGTTGAATTTGCACAAATCCTGTGTATTATTAGCATTATGCACTAACGAGGGTTGTCTCGGATGATCCGTTTTAAATGCAGAAGGTGATGGCCTATGTTTGCAATAGCGATTGATATCAATGTAGTAATGGATGCTAAAGATAGTGGCTGAATATGGTGCTTGAATTCGATCTATAACAGGACTAAATACATTCCAAATATGCGATAGATTGGTCCATATATTGTGCAAAGTGTGCATTATTAGCATTGTGGAACAACGGGGTTGTCATGCTGGATGCGCTATAAATACAGAAGACGATGGTCTACGTTTATAATAGCGATTGATATCGATGTAGTGAAGAATGCTAAAGACAGTGGCTCAATATAGTGCTTGAAATTCATCTCTAGCAGGACGAAATAAGTTTCAAAAATTCAGTTGAATTTGCACAAATCCTGTGTATTATTAGCATTATGCACTAACGAGGGTGTCTCGGATGATCCGTTTTAAATGCAGAAGGTGGTGGCCTATGTTTGCAATAGCGATTGATATCAATGTAGTAATGGATGCTAAAGATAGTGGCTGAATATGGTGCTTTAATTCGATCTATAACAGGACTAAATACATTCCAAATATGCGATAGATTGGTCCATATATTGTGCAAAGTGTGCATTATTAGCATTGTGGAACAACGGGGTTGTCATGCTGGATGCGCTATAAATACAGAAGACGATGGTCTACGTTTATAATAGCGATTGATATCGATGTAGTGAAGAATGCTAAAGACAGTGGCTTAATATAGTGCTTGAAATTGATCTCTAGCAGGACGAAATAAGTTTCAAAAAGTCAGTTGAATTTGCACAAATCCTGTGTATTATTAGCATTATGCACTAACGAGGGTTGTCTCGGATGATCCGTTTTAAATGCAGAAGGTGATGGCCTATGTTTGCAATAGCGATTGATATCAATGTAGTAATGGATGCTAAAGATAGTGGCTGAATATGGTGCTTGAATTCGATCTATAACACGACTAAATACATTCCAAATATGCGATAGATTGGTCCATATATTGTGCAAAGTGTGCATTATTAGCATTGTGGAACAACGGGGGTTGTCATGCTGGATGCGCTATAAATACTGAAGACGATGGCCTACGTTTATAATAGCGATTGATATCGATGTAGTGAAGAATGCTAAAGACAGTGGCTCAATATAGTGCTTGAAATTGATCTCTAGCAGGACGAAATAAGTTACAAAAAGTCAGTTGAATTTGCACAAATCCTGTGTATTATTAGCATTATGCACTAACGAGGGTTGTCTCGGATGATCCGTTTTAAATGCAGAAGGTGATGGCCTATGTTTGCAATAGCGATTGATATCAATGTAGTAATGGATGCTAAAGATAGTGGCTGAATATGGTGCTTGAATTCGATCTATAACAGGACTAAATACATTCCAAATATGCGATAGATTGGTCCATATATTGTGCAAAGTGTGCATTATTAGCATTGTGGAACAACGGGGTTGTCATGCTGGATGCGCTATAAATACAGAAGACGATGGTCTACGTTTATAATAGCGATTGATATCGATGTAGTGAAGAATGCTAAAGACAGTGGCTCAATATAGTGCTTGAAATTGATCTCTAGCAGGACGAAATAAGTTTCAAAAAGTCAGTTGAATTTGCACAAATCCTGTGTATTATTAGCATTATGCACTAACGAGGGTTGTCTCGGATGATCCGTTTTAAATGCAGAAGGTGGTGGCCTATGTTTGCAATAGCGATTGATATCAATGTAGTAATGGATGCTAAAGATAGTGGCTGAATATGGTGCTTGAATTCGATCTATAACAGGACGAAATAAATTTCAAATATGCGGTTGTATTTGCTCAAATACTCTGCATTATTAGCACTGTGGAACATCGGGGTTTGTCATGCTGGATGCTTTATAAATACATAAGACGATGGCCTATGTTTACAATAGCGATTGATATCGATGTAGTGAAGACTGCTAAAGACAGTGGCTCAATATAGTGCTTGAAATCGATCTCTAGCAGGACGAAGTAAGTTTCAGAATTGCGGTTGAATTTCCACAAGTCTTGTGTATTATTAGCATTATGGAATAACGAGGTTGACATGGATGATCCGTTTTAAATGCAGAATGTGATGGCTCATGTTTGCAATAGCGATTGATATCAATGTAGTAATGGATGCTAAAGATAGTGGCTGAATATGGTGCTTTAATTCGATCTATAACAGGACTAAATACATTCCAAATATGCGATAGATTGGTCCATATATTGTGCAAAGTGTGCATTATTAGCATTGTGGAACAACGGGGGTTGTCATGCTGGATGCGCTATAAATACAGAAGACGATGGTCTACGTTTATAATAGCGATTGATATCGATGTAGTGAAGAATGCTAAAGACAGTGGCTCAATATAGTGCTTGAAATTGATCTCTAGCAGGACGAAATAAGTTACAAAAAGTCAGTTGAATTTGCACAAATCCTGTGTATTATTAGCATTATGCACTAAAGAGGGTTGTCTCGGATGATCCGTTTTAAATGCAGAAGGTGATGGCCTATGTTTGCAATAGCGATTGATATCAATGTAGTAATGGATGCTAAAGATAGTGGCTGAATATGGTGCTTGAATTCGATCTATAACAGGACTAAATACATTCCAAATATGCGATAGATTGGTCCATATATTGTGCAAAGTGTGCATTATTAGCATTGTGGAACAACGGGGGTTGTCATGCTGGATGCGCTATAAATACAGAAGACGATGGTCTACGTTTATAATAGCGATTGATATCGATGTAGTGAAGAATGCTAAAGACAGTGGCTCAATATAGTGCTTGAAATTCATCTCTAGCAGGACGAAATAAGTTTCAAAAATTCAGTTGAATTTGCACAAATCCTGTGTATTATTAGCATTATGCACTAACGAGGGGTGTCTCGGATGATCCGTTTTAAATGCAGAAGGTGGTGGCCTATGTTTGCAATAGCGATTGATATCAATGTAGTAATGGATGCTAAAGATAGTGGCTGAATATGGTGCTTTAATTCGATCTATAACAGGACTAAATACATTCCAAATATGCGATAGATTGGTCCATATATTGTGCAAAGTGTGCATTATTAGCATTGTGGAACAACGGGGGTTGTCATGCTGGATGCGCTATAAATACAGAAGACGATGGTCTACGTTTATAATAGCGATTGATATCGATGTAGTGAAGAATGCTAAAGACAGTGGCTTAATATAGTGCTTGAAATTGATCTCTAGCAGGACGAAATAAGTTTCAAAAAGTCAGTTGAATTTGCACAAATCCTGTGTATTATTAGCATTATGCACTAACGAGGGTTGTCTCGGATGATCCGTTTTAAATGCAGAAGGTGATGGCCTATGTTTGCAATAGCGATTGATATCAATGTAGTAATGGATGCTAAAGATAGTGGCTGAATATGGTGCTTGAATTCGATCTATAACAGGACGAAATAAATTTCAAATATGCGGTTGTATTTGCTCAAATACTCTGCATTATTAGCACTGTGGAACATCGGGGTTTGTCATGCTGGATGCTTTATAAATACATAAGACGATGGCCTATGTTTACAATAGCGATTGATATCGATTTATTGAAGAATGCTAAAGACAATGGTTCAATATAGTGCTTGAAATCGATCTGTAACAGGACGTAGTAAGTTTCAGAATTGCGGTTGAATTTGCACAAATCCTGTGTATTATTAGCATTATGGAATAACGAGGGTTGTCAGGGATGAGCCGATTTAAATGCAGAAGATTATGGCCCATGTTTGTAATAGCGAGTGATATCAATGTAATAACAGGAACATCTTGCATCGTCCATGTATCTCTAATTTCCTTTCTCTCCCTTTGATAAGAAAAAACTGTTGGGCTACCCCATATTTTCATTTTGTAGCTGACATGATTACATCGCCTTTGTAGCACATCCTTGTTTTATGGCTGCAGTGTCTTCAAATTTACTAGTGTATCTATGGATTTAAGAAATCTGCTAGACAAGTATATGAAAAACATATGCTAAAAATTTATGAACTTTTCTGAGCTTTCAAATAAAAACATTATTACATTCATAATAAGTGAGTAAAAGCTCATATGAAACCATTTGAAAGTAATTGAAAATCAAAAATTGCAACACTTTTATATATATAGATATATATATATATATATATATATATATATATATATATATATATATATATATATATATATATAAAAAGAGTCGTGAGTGACCAGGATAACGTGAAATGACAGCATCAACTTTTCATGTGCCTAACTTCGGAGGTTTGAGCCCCCCCCAATATTCTTCGAAGTGGATCGACGCCTTTGATGTGGATCTATATTTCGAAAACATTTATCTATATTTTGTTACAACCATGTGAATCTATATTTCTACACTGTGGATCTGAACAACGGTTTATTGCTTGTGTACCTTTTACCTCCAAAATGTCTACGTGCCACCGCCGTCATCCCTCTTCCCGAACCCTGGCTATACGCCGCTGCTGCGACGACGAATAGATTCAGTCCGAATTATGGAGATTAAAATCGAAATTCTATTTTATTAATGTTCTGCTTTCCTCTCGGCCGCAGAAATCGCCGAGCGACACGAGTTTCTTCGACGCCGACTACGCGAAGCAACGCGTGCAGCTGACGCCGACCGACAAGACGCTGCTCATGACCGTCAACCAGGACGTCTTCGGCGGCTTCAGTTTCACCAACCCGGACTCGTCCTTGTGATCTCTGGACGCCGAAGCAGGCCCCCCCCCCCGACGGAGGCGCCAGCAGCCACCCGCCCGCCGCAAAGTCCGCAAGTGCGGGGGAGGGGGAGGGGTCGGTGGTCATAGGGGCCCATCATCTCCAACGGATAAATTCTTTTTGTATTTGCAGTTGTATCCATCAACATCTCCGTCCTTATAATAAATAATAATTACATGATTATACTAAATAGTAAAAAACAACAAGAACTGCAACATCATCATCATCAACAACAACAACACCAACAACAACAACAACAGCAATAATAATAATAATAATAATAATAATAATAATAATAATAATAATAATAATAATAAATAATAATAATAATAATAATAATAATAATAATAATAATAATAATAATAAATAATAATAATAATGACACTCCAGAGATTTAACGCTGTCCCCTTCATTTTGAACTTTCAATACATAATAATAATGATAATAATAATAACAGAATGTACTCGATAATAATAATAATAATAATAATAATAATAATAATAATAATAATAATAATAATAATAATAATAATAATAAAAGCAGGGTAATAGGATCTGTCCTGTGTGAGAACCGCTATGTTCCATCCATCCATTCATTCCCATTATGGTCTTGCTGTCTAACCTCATTCTTTGCCCTCTTGTCCTTTTGTAGGTTTGTTCCTGTATTCCTCCTTCTTTGTCTTCTTGTCTTTGCATCTATGCATTCTTCGATGTCCAGAAATTTATTCTTCGGGGCGGAGTAGAGGGGGTTGGCACATCACAAGTTGGTCCTGGTCCTGCGTCGGAGAGAGAGAGAGAGAAAGAAGTCCGGTTGATGTCGTTGTGTGTCTCTCTGTGTGTGTGTGTGTGTTCGTATCGTTTAGGCGATCATATCCTCGGCTGCATTTGCTTTTCGTCTTCTAACTTTTGTCTTTAACATGTCTTGTTTTGTTTTTGGTGTTGTGTTTTTCCATTTGAATTTACGCCATTATTGAAACACATTGGCGTAGCCATCTCGGGGGCCCGGGGGAGGGGTAGAGCCGTAACTAGAGGGCAGTGGGGGCAAGCCGCCCCGGGCGCCGACCGGTGGGGGCGCATTTTGCATGTGAAAAAATAAATTAAAAATAGCTATGCGGAATAAATAAAAAAAGGAAAAAAGGTCATCAGCCAGAAAATTTGATAAGTAAACTGTATGACGACTAAAAAAAGGTCGTAACCGAAATTTAGGGGCGTAAAATATCAATCTTGCTCCGGGCGCCTAAAACCCTAGCTACGGCTCGGGGCGGGGCAGCCCCTATTTTGGTTGGGACCGGTTGTGGATTTGTGCAAAACCGTTGAGTGACTTGAGGGGGTTGGTGGCGTATTTTTTCAGTCAACCCGAAAATGTCGATGTTCCCCCCTCTTTCCGAAACACTGGCTACGCCACTGTTGAAATATATATTTGTAGATGCGACATAGGCCTATTTATTTCTTTGATGTAATATGTGATGTGATGAGTTTTTTAGTGATATCTCTTTTCTACAAGTTAAACTTAGGTCCTCGGCCGGAGTATTTAATTTAACAAATGACAAAGCTCGGGTCGCCGTATTTGCATTCCACGCTTCAGTCTGTTGATTGATTATGGAATTCTGGCCAGTATTTTCGTTTTGTTGATTATGACAGCCACATTTTTAGGTTTTACCAAACAAATTGCATTTGAAGCATAAATTGTTCGGATTTCAACAACAAACCACATTCAGTTACGAAAATCTTTAAGGACAGTCTCTATCTTGGCGCCAGTGGCGTAACCAGGGATTTAATTGGGTGGGTGTGTGGGGTATAATGTGATTTTGGGGGTATAAATCTTAAAATACTTTGAAAATATTAAAAAACATTAAAAGTTTTAAGGTAGCCTGATTTTGGGGGATGTATATATACCGATATCCCCCCGTCGTTACGCCACTAAAGTTTGCTTGCTATATGCGTTTTTCTTCTATTGGTTTTCAGCTGTTATTGTTGGTTAAGTTAAATTTTGTAGTATTTTAACATATGCTTACGCCTATGGGGGCCGTCCATAAATGACGTCACGCGATTTTGGCAGTTTTTTTACCCCTCCCCTCGTCACAAGTCGTCACAAAATGTCAGACCCCCTAAAAATGACGTCACAATGCGTTAACCCCCTCTTTCTAATGTCAAAATTCATGTTTCAATTCACTTATTTCTTGAATGAAGCGGGTATTGTAATGAATTCATTTGAAAATACTCATTATAATTATCATAGTCGAAGCGATATGCAGAAACTCTTTAAAATTATTTTGTAAAAATGAATTATAAGTGTAAAATACGTTCAACTTTGCTGTAACATAGCATTGCGTTATTAATAACAATATTTAGCATTATGTGACGTCACATTTCTGGGACCCCCCCGTCCTCCCCTCGTCGTCACACTTTGCCACAATTGTTTGAACCTTCTCCCCTCTAAGTGCGTGACCTAATTTATGGACAGTCCCAATGTTATGAACAGATGCGTTCGTTGTACAGTGAACATGGATCATCTATTAAGTATTAACAGTGATAGAGTCAGTGGCGGCTCCACCGGGGGCCCAGAGGGGGCCCGTGCCCCCTATTGAATGCCTGGCCCCCAGTGCCCCCCCCCCAGTTGGGACCCTATACTTAATGCTACATACATTAAACAACAAATGGTTGGCCCCCATGATTAGAAGTTGCCACCCCTACGGCCCCTCCCCACTTGCCAAATCCTAGAGCCGCCACTGGATAGAGTTCGTGGATATATCGATGTAACTTCGTATTGCAGTCGGTTTTATAAAGTTTGAATACAAGTTATACAACAAATATATCTTTGAAATACTTTGGTCTTTTCCTTGTCACCGTGTAATGCTGTTTGAATTAATGCTCGTCTGTTCGCCTTCGTTAGACCTACTGTAAATGTTTTTCAACCAGGATGCGATTTGAAGGGGAAAGGGTGGGGGACTGCCCAACTACGTAACCCCACTGAGGTGGCTACTGACATCCCAGTCATGGAAGTCACTCTTCCCCACCACTGTGATAGGAAACTGCATTCGCCGTCAGCAGAGGGATAGAATTTTTTGGCGATTCGCGCCGATCATAGGCCAAAAAAGGAAACTTGATGTTTGGTGGTAACTGGAGACAGATTTATCGTAAGTTCGTAACATTTGAGAAAATTTATCCGTGTTGCTGATTAAATCATTTAGGTCTATAACTATAACATCGTCGTGGTCAGGCAATGAGATTGATATAGCATTATTTTGCGAAAGAGTAATAGTTTACCTAGCAGAACGGTGAGAAGTAGACGAGGCATAAGCCTTGGAAGCAGTTACGACAGTACAAGAACAAGTAGGCATGGGCGTCCGGAGGGAGGTGCAAGGGGTGCAATTGCACCCCTCTAGAAAAATTTTGAAATTATGAAAAATGTAAAATTACTTGTTTCTTTAGTCAGAAAATCTTGTTTTGCACCCCCCTCTGGAAATGTTTTCATTTCTTTCGTCACAAGATCTTGTTTTGCACCCCCCACCCTGGAAAAATTTCTGCGGACGCCCAGGCAAGTAGGCACCATGCAGGCCTAATCGACAATGTGCTTGCTTCAGTACTCAGTCGAATTCAAATTCTGCCTATCTCGTCAGCTGAATGTGAACGGGGTTTCTCGTGCGTGAATTATAAATAATACACCAGCTAGTAATTAATCAACTCGGTGTTCATACACGTTCATCTCTTGCTTTCGTGAAGGCTAATGAACCACCACCAACACTATTCAATCCTGCCGGTTATGTTGAAACTTGAAAATGGGTATGCGATCAGGGTTTAAACTAGGTCGTTTCAGGGGGGGGGATTGCCTTTCCCCACCGGATATTTCAAATTCCCTTCCCCCTGAAATTTTGACATACTACATCAACTAACAGCAGCCCCTAGCAGAATTCTCCCCCGGCTTCTTTGTCAGTTTCCCCCAGGATTTGTCAGTTCCCCCCGGAGTCCAGGAGTCTAGATTAAACACTGTATGCGATTGGCGACAGAAGTGATGCTTCAGAAGCATCGGTTAGTAAAAAAACTGACACACCTGCGTCAAATCCTGCCGTGACTTAGTTGCAGATTTTCAATTGTTGCAACTTGATGGGGGGCGTACTAGGACTCGCCCCATGTTCAGATCTGGACCGACGAGTAATTGGGAGTAGGGGTATAGCATTGGATCGAGGAGATCGCACCCGATAGACTAATAAACTTCAAAGCGTTTGAAAAGACGACGACCTTTTTTGCTCGTCAAGACCTCTGGGCCGAAATATGCCGAAGTCAACCTATATGTGTGAATCCTGGCTACGCCACTGAAGATAATTGTGCCTGCGAATAAACTATAGAAAGGTTAAGCCGAGATAAAGACTCGGTTTTAGGCCTAACAGTCTCGGTCTTGGTCATGGTCTCGTTATTGGGACGCGGAGTTTTGGAAATGGTGAGTCAAATAGGGGCATATATATATATATATATATATATATATATATATATATATATATATATATATATATATATATATATATATATATAAAATAGACCGTGTCAATTGGTGACGCCTCTATTGCAAACGTCGCAGTGCACCTGCTGCTCATAATTACTATAGGTCTATATTTTTTATAAACCCATAGGCGTTGCAGCAATGTTTAATCTAGGCCGTTTCCTGGGGAAAAATTGCCCTTTTCCCCCGTAAATGTCAAATTCCCGGAAATTTTGCGTACTACATGGACTAGCAGCAGCCCCTAGCAGAATACCCCCGACTTTGTCAGTTTTCCCCCGGCTTTGTCAGTTTCGCCCCCTCCTCCCTACCCCAGATTAAGCACTGCGTTGAGTAGTTGAATCTGTTGGTGTCGACGATGCTTTTCAACGCGTAACCGAATTAGCGACGACAGATCGTAGACCCGTAGAGGATCTAATCGAAAGATCGGCGTTGAACTGTGGGACTGTTATTTCGTACCGAGCGGATCAGGGGATAATCCATCACGGGTAGCGATTTTCAGAACTCCGTTCGTTATCGATCCGTCGACTTCCGTCGTCGCGTGCGGACCGCTGCCGCGGCGAGCACCGTTCCAAGAAGAATTTAACCCCAGAAATAATTATCTCCACATAAACTCTGCGGCGAGAACACTTCGTGTCTGCGATTGCGCGGACTTACAAGACGTGCGCCCCTATTAATGGCACGCCGGCGGATTATTACAGACCAGTTATTAATTGGTCTGCGGTTTCAGTCACTGACGGCGACGACGACGATGATGATGACGTCGTTGTCTGGCGATGGGGCCGACGGATGATCAATTGTCGTTGCTGTACGAGTAGCTTAGTCGTCGACTCGTCGTTGTCTGACTGACGATCCGATTAACGTTGTTGTAATCAGTCGTCGTCGTCGTTGTTATCATCATTGTCGTTGCCCCTGTTTTTCACGGGATTCTTAAGTGAAAAGGAACTTTTGTATATGAAAAGAAGACGAATTCGACGACGACAACAACAACAATAACGTGCTGCCAACTATTGCTCTGTAAGTAAAGTACAACAAGTCAACAACGACGAAGATGATAATAATACCTCAGATCTTACAATTTTAGCTTACACTTTGCAATATTTTACTTTATGTTGCTGCAATTTTAAACAGACTACTAACATAGAGATTATAGGACTTTTTATAGATGGTACTTTTGTAGAAGATACATTTGTAGATGACACTTTATAAAGGATATCTTGTGGTAGCCAGGTGTCCACGGCCATAGCCAGAATTTAATTGGGGGGTTGGAGGGGGGTAGTTTGCTTATTTGTTTTAAGTTTTTGAGGAGTTACAGACCCTCATCCTCCAAATTTCATTAGAGTCATATTTATAAGCCTAAAGAAAGTGTCAGAATTGTGGGTGTTGATGTCATCACAAGTTACCTCGAGCCTGAGCAAATATTTCACAAATATAGTTTTAAGGTGTTTCAGCATAAAATTAGATGTAAAGCTCTAGCCCATCTTTAAAATTTCCAGTTGTTGCTACATGCATTTCTACCACAGCAATTTAAGTCAGTTGACGCGGATATAATCGAAATAATATCGTCGACTGTTTTCTAAAAGTGTAGAACCAGAACCAAGAGAGTGACAGATTTTGTGAGTGATTGGGTGGACATCAACATTTTCGGGTGTAAAATTCTCCACAAGCAAAAAAATGTTGTTATATCAAACACTTTGAGCTTTCATGTTGGTCATACAGTCATACTGCCTACCCCCTCCCCCCCAAAAAAAAGTCTCAGCAGTTTTGCATAAATTCCACAACCAGTCCCAGCTCGAATTGGGGGCTGGACCCCGGTGGCTATGCCAGTGGCACGGTACAATGAAAATTTAATGGAATAAGTTGGCGGACATTAATTAAGATATTCTGTAGAGTGCAGAGAGTTGGGCCGGTGGGGTGGTGGCCCCGATCGCCGACCCGAGGGGGCACCAACATTGACTTGGCGACCTTTCTTTGCTCATTATTTTTTATTTTATCGAAACGAACCCTGGCGCCCACTATGGGGACCCCAAAATTTACTCCGGGACGACTCGGTCCCTGGTGCTGGCCACTCTCTGCATACCACTGAAAATATTGCAGATGATCGTGCATCTGATTTACTGATCGGTTGTATTGAGTTTTGAATTTAGACTGGCAGACCTAATGATTCTAATCTATTTATCTCTCCGGGTTTCAGTGGTAACTCTGTAATGCTGTAAGTCTTTGCACGCTCGCTCAGAAGCTGTGCAATGGATTTCAGGATGAGATAAAAGTTTTCTGCTTCCAAGAAAATTAAAATTTATGTTTGCTTAGGCTAATGTGTTATTCTGGAATGGTAATTTTAGCCTTTCATCTTGATCCTGCTGTTCTATCTTTGGAGCAGCTTTTTTTACTTCTGCCAGACTGAAATTTTGTGTCTGTTTTCATAACCAATAATCTGTACTTAAAACCAGTTTGAGCAAATGTCTTGCTGGCTAATATAAGTGCAGACCTGGAGTGCTGACAAAAAACTTCATCTATATTATGACCCAGTTTTCATGAAGAAAAATTCTGTGTGTGTGCACGGGTTATGGAAATATGAAAGAATATGAAGTATAGTATTTTTGTGGTCGATAAAACTTGAGATACAAGAAACCAGCTGTGTCTAGACCCCTCTTATATCCAGATCGATTTTGTAGACATTTGACAGAGAATAGATTTCTGAAAGACTTTGTATAGTGTCATTTCAAATGGCTCTCCATTTTTCGGGGCATTTCGAATGCTCTAGAATAAAATTGAGGCAGAATATATTGACAATTCTAGTACGGTTTGACTCAGCTAAGCTGGGGACACACGAAAATGTGGTTTTAATTGTTTCATCACTCTTCTGAATTTTGCATAACAGCCTACGATAGCACTAGTCCTTGCATTGTCAAATGTTAAACAGGGTATCAATTTTATAGTATTTTTGTGGTCTATAAAACCTGTAATAAAAGAAACCAGTTCTCTTAAGCATCATCTTATCTCTCGATTGATTTTTTTAGACATTTGACATAGAATATATTTCTGAAACACTTTTTTACATATCTATATCCTACTGTAGCACTAGTCCTTGCATTGTCAAATGTTAAACAGGGTATCAATTTTATAGTATTTTTGTGGTCTATAAAACCTGTAATAAAAGAAACCAGTTCTCTTAAGCATCATCTTATCTCTCGATTGATTTTTTAGACATTTGACATAGAATATATTTCTGAAACACTTTTTACATATCTATATCCTACTGTAGCACTAGTCCTTGCATTGTCAAATGTTAAACAGGGTATCAATTTTATAGTATTTTTGTGGTCTATAAAACCTGTAATAAAAGAAACCAGTTCTCTTAAGCATCATCTTATCTCTCGATTGATTTTTTTAGACATTTGACATAGAATATATTTCTGAAACACTTTTTTACATATCTATATCCTACTGTAGCACTAGTCCTTGCATTGTCAAATGTTAAACAGGGTATCAATTTTATAGTATTTTTGTGGTCTATAAAACCTGTAATAAAAGACAATGGACAACAAAATATTCACATCTTATATAGTACCTTTGTTTGGTTATTTGATTGATTTATTGATTGATCGATCAGTCGGTCGTTTGATTGAATTGGTTGATTGATTGATTAATTGACTGATCGAACAACTGACTGACTGTTTGATCATTATTGTTTAAAATTCTCATATTCATATTATATTTACAAGGTAAAGTGGGGATATAATGGCTGAAACTTAAAAGTCTTTTGATAGGATTGAGCACTGATCAATATGACAGGTCCATGTGAAGAGAGAGGAGACCATTTTGCAGAGAAGGTTCATCGACAGATTTCGATAACAGATCAATAACCGTTGAAGCGTGGGTCATTATACGATTATTCTAGCATTCTAGATCTTAATGGCTTAATAATTCAGGATTTTTATTTCTTCTGCTTGTCATTTTCCTCGATCTTCAGACCAGCGTCCTTATCTTTGCCAGCGTCCTCGGGGAGGAAAAGCAATATCTGGATTTCACGGCATTTTCTATTCTACTCTTTCTTCGTTTTGTCATTCAGAGACAGAGCTTGCCTGTAGCATTGCTGCCTTCAGAGCTGCTTTATCTGTATATCATACTTTCTTTATAAATTCAACATTTTATCTCTGACTGGCCAAGTCTGACTAAAACCAGCGGTAATATCTGGTTGTTAACATGCCATGGTCGATATAGGTGTCCTAAGATCTGCCTGGAAAGGTAAGTATGATTCTTCCGTTTATATAGCACCTTGATGATTTCTGCATCAGCCTAAAGCACTATGCAGAAAATATTAATTTCCATTATACGTTGGTGGGCAACATGAGTGTCCAGGAATCAAACACAGGTTGATGGTTAATTGGGGCTGACACTGTACCAACTGAGCCATTGAGGCACCATTGTAGGCTAGGCCAGGAGAGAGGCAGAGAGAAAGAGAGAGAGAGAGAGAGAGAGAGAGAGAGAGAGAGAGAGAGAGAGAGAGAGAGAGAGAGAGAGAGAGACAGAGACAGAGACAGAGACAGAGACAGAGAGAGACAGAGAGAAACAGAGACAGACAGACAGACAGAGGCAGAGAGAGAGACAGAGACAGACAGAAACAGACAGAGTGGCAGATTTTTTGGAGAAGTATCCTATAACATGCAACGTTCGCACGATTCTGTACGAAAGGTGTCGACGCTGAAAACAATACTATTCCTGTTTCTTTTAACAGATTGCACTGCTGCTGTGCGAAGACAACGGTACAGCGATGAATCTCCTAGATCGCCATTTGTCAGCAACAGAAAGTACTCATCCTCCAATCGTCCAATCGCCCTTGCCGTGATCGTCTGAACGCTGGCGGTGGCAGTGCGCGTCGCATGACTCGCTGCCGTTCTCTTTTTGGTGCAGCGATGGGTTACCGACACAACTGGCTTCCTGCCATTCGCATCCTCGCAATTATTCTCGTATTGCGCGGACCGGTCGTACCTGTTAACAACGCGCAGTTCAATTTGCCGCTGCAGGCGTACGTTTCAGACAATTTCGCACTTCGTGCCGCAGTCAATTGTTGTTGCAATTATGGTGATGGTCGTGATGATGATGATGATGACTATGATGGTGATGACGATGGTGGTGATGATGACGATGGCAATGACGATGGTGATAATGATGATGATGATGATGATGATGATGATGGTGATGGTGATGATGATGATGATGATGATGATGATGATGATGATGATTATTATGATGATTAAGTGTAAAATTGTGTTCAATTCACTGACATTTAGAGATCTGTGTCCTTATTGTTTTCATGTTTTTGTTGGTGCTGTGTTAGTTTATCCCCTGTTATTGCTAAATCATTAACATATATATACCGGTATTTTATTCTAAATTGGCAAATTTCACCTTTATTGGTGTTTAATATGTCTAATTTATGCAATAAATATTGTTACCAGTTGCCTGGTAGTTCATCTCATGGCATGCACTCTTGTCAGATGTTATAGAAATAAAATTTTCATATCACAGTATTTATATGGATGGAAGTTTGCTTCATTGCTGATAAATAATATTTGAAGGCAGTGCCCAGTGTTTTCAGTGAGATATCTAATGAGTTTCACTAATTTGCACTTTTAACAGAATTGGAAAAATGGCCGAGACCTTTGGTCAAACAATACATGAGTTCGCAACGGAAGTTACGGCTTTGACCGATTTTCGAAGCGTAAGTTTGTTCTTTACTTGTCATCTTTACGACAGAGAACACTTCTGTTAGGCAGAAATTTTAATATACATGTTACTATTTTTGAAACAGCATATATATTTCATTTACTTATATTCATCTGGTCCGAATTTGATGCATATATATATGCATATATATATGCATATATATATATATATATATATATATATATATATATATATGTATAATTTTGTATATGTATATGATTTTATTTATTTATATATAATCAGTTATACATTTGGGGACTGCTTTGTAATGGCCACATAATGCTGGCTATAAATTCTTAAAGAAAATACTTGTAATGTGTTGCATTGGGTCTGGGTTTCGGCGTCGGTGCTGTTTTCACTCGGAACTTTCATAAAAGTGTTTAGCTTCCTCATACTCTGCAGTGCTCCCAAGGGCCTCTCCGGGTCCCCGCCCTCCTGTATGATAGAATTCCAAATGCTGGAAATTATTACCTCTCCGGCGCTCATCTATTATGGATCTCGCTGAGTGGGAGCGTGCTCTGAAGTGTCGCCTTGAGAACCAGGCTTTTCCATTGACTGCTGCGGCTCCTCTGTCTTTCTGTAATGGAATTGAGTTTTTATGCCTCTTTGAAAGTACGGCGCGAAGATCCGGCGAGAGTTGGTGCGGGTACGTTTAGCAGAGGCACCGTGCAGTGATTGCCAGGGAAGTGCGGAAGATTTTTGCTTTTATTGGGTTCGTTTTCCAGGTTCATACAGTAGCAGATGTAGCGGACAAGTGGAAAATGGAATAGAGGGCTGTACAAGTGGAGTGACAGTAGTTTTCATCACAGGAAAAGCCATACTGAACCAATTTAAATTCAGTTATTATTATTATTATTAGTTGTTATTATTATTATTATTAGTTATCATCATCATCATCATCATCATCATTATTATTATTATTATTATTATTATTATTATTATTATTATTATTATTATTATTATTATTATTATTATTATTATTATTATTATTATTATTATTATTATCATCATCGTCATCATTATCATCATTATTATTATTATCATCATCATCATCATCATCATTATTATTATTATTATTATTATTGTTATTATTATTATTTTTTTTGGCACAGCATTCTGACTGTGCTTCATATAGTAAAATTAGTATTTGACTGTAAATTGGGTCGATTCATTATATGACATGCCAGGCTGCAATTTACAACTGCTGCGCCCCAATGATCAATACTCCTAAAAGGTTTGTAATCACAGAGACCAGTGGACATGGATATCATTTATTGTGAGCTCTTTACAGAATACGTAATAAATTATACTGGTGCCATATAAATTCTCAATCATCATCATGCTTTCTGCTAAGTCTTTAGTGGCTACAGCTAGTCGCAAAACATTTTCAAGAAGTCCTCTGTCTTCTTCTGTTAATCTTCTTTCTTCTGTCATTGAAATTCTTTCCACTTTTTTCCTGGGTTGGCTGCC